>BMAU01020173.1:387500-497500 GCA_019973935.1 Trichonephila clavipes
AAAAAAAACTTTCCTTTGGTGCTGTTTTTACAAATGGGTCTCGTATTCTCTTCAAACTCAAAGATTCTTCAGTAACTACTTCCATAACATCATGTGGCCGCGGTAGCCTAGTGGTCAAAGTATCGGATCGTGGCTGGCCTATCACGAGTTGGAACCCAGTACCCCTAAAGACCCGCCGTGTAGGGGAGATGCACATTAAATCTGTCGAGAGCTCAAACGTCCTCCCGATGGTGTAGTGTGGTAGTTAGGAGATGGGGTGCCAGCTCAGGTGTCGTCGTCACTTGACCATGGTTCAAAATGACGAGGTCCGTCGCCAAATGCCCTCGTGTAGCTGAACAGTGCAACGTTAATATTCACTCATTCACTCCGTAACATCGTATTTTTTTCTATAATAAAACTCTCTGTTTATGTGTTAATTTCAGTTTAAGTAGTGGTGCTAATTTCAATTGATAATGATTCTTATAGCCTTTATCTTTTCCGAGTCTACAAAGGGTTTTTTTTTTATCTATTTAGTTCAAAAATGTCCCGATAGTTTCCCTAAATTGTTCTTCGGACTCCAATTCGGTCAGATTTTGATTTTCATTCTGAACTCATCTTTTATTCTGTAGGTATTTCAAAAAAATCGAAATATGGAACACAATAATAAAAACGCCACCTTCCTCGCGTAATGTTTGGAAGCTAGAGGGGAAGAAAAAGCAGAGAAAACACACTTAGAGACTAATTTTTTAAAAAAAATAAACACGAACATATATTGCTAATTCATGTTTATTTAATGCGAAATTTGTTTTTTCTAATACATTAATTTTTTCAGAAAAATAACAACTTTTTGCAATTTTTTTATGCTTATTATAGCAAATGCATTGAAGTATTCTGCACACTTGCTTGACAACAGAATTTTTTTTAAAAATATAATATGCCTACAGAACGCTGCGCTTTTATTTGAATTCATTTATAAAAACATGTGTTTAATATTAATCAATTATATATGCTGCGTTATTTGTTACAACTTGTTGCCATCTTTCAGGTAACCTGTGAATTCCTGTTTTGTAGAAGTTTTCGTCCTAGGAGTTAAAAGAGTCAGCAGCTGCCTTAGAAACACTTTCAAAAGTCTTGAATTTTTTTTCCTGTTAGATAATTGTGCAGATATCTGAAAAGGTATTAATCAGATGATGCAATGTCAGGTGAATACGGTGGGTGACCAAGGACTTCCCATTCTAACGCATTCAGTTTTTGTTGTGTCACCATTGCAGTATGCGGTCGAATATTATCGTGGTGGAACACTATTCCTTTTCTGGATGCTAATGCTGGACTTTTTTTCTTTGATAGCTACATTCAATTTATCCGGTTGATTGCAGTACAGATCCGCGTTGGTGGTTTTTCCCTGTTTCAGCAACTCGTAGTACACTGGACCTTTCCTGTCCCACCGTAAACAAAGCAGTACTTTTCGTTGATGGATATTTGATTTTGGAACTGTTGCTGATGATGTTCCTGGTTTGCAGTAAGATTTTTTCTCTTAATATTCTCGTAAGGAATCCACTTTTTATCTCCAATAATCAGCTTGTCCAAAAACGGCTCCAAATTGTGTCTAATCAGATGTGATGAAAACATTCTTACACGATCAGACAAGTTCTTTTCCGTTAATTCATATGGAACCCAAATACTTTGCTTTAACACAAACCCAAGAGATTTAATCTAATCTCCAACAGTTGTATGATGAATTCCAAACTCTTCTGCAATTTCTCGACTTGTTACATGTGGATTATTTTCCAACATGGATCGCAAAACATCATTACCGATCTTAAATGGATGTTCAGATCGATCACTTTCTTGGAGGCTCAGATCCCCGGAACGAAATTTGCTAAACCATCTTTGAGAAGTACGACATTTACAATATTTTTTCCAAATACCGCACATAAATTTTTACATGTAACCGATGCGTTGCTTCCTTTTTGGAATTCATACAAAATGCAGTGTCGTAAATGCATTTTATCTACTGGCATGTTTTTCACTTTAAACATCACAAGTAAATGATGAACGGTAAAAAAAGAACTCCTTTTATATTATACAGAAGCTAACAAAAAAAAATCCGAATGACTCTCTAGCCAGATTTTTTTTATTTACAAGAAAAATCACCTGCCTATTTAAAATATGACAAAACTCTCCCTCCAAACCCAATATATATATATCAGTGATTAATTTGAAATTAAAAATAATATGTTTGGTATACAATTAAATCTATCATCAATTTGTACAATACCAATTGCAGTATTAAAAAATAACATCTAAATTCTTCTATCGGATTTCTTCATCTTGGCCGAGGTAGCTTTTTGGTCAAGGTCATGGACTCGTGGCCGGCGTGTCTTAAGTTCGACTCTAACGCAGTATAGAGGGCTGAAGCACGTTAATCTGTCGGGGCTGAAATATCTTTTTGTTGGTATGGTGTGGAAATTAGGAGAAGCAGATACCAGATAAAGTGGCAGCTGTAAGAAAGGTTGGTAGTAGTCAGCCGAAGATCCAAGTTGAGCAAGCGAAGAGACGCATCGTTGTTTCCAATCAATCTTTAACATAGGAGAAGTATCCTATGTAATATAGGAAGAATCTGAAGTAACGTTGCTTTCAAGTTCAAACATAGCCTGCGTATGCAATAGATTGCGAATATAATATTTATACATAGAGTGCATAGATGTACTACACATTGGCCATTGAGGCATTCCCAAGTTAAGCAAGCAAAAATAAACATATCGTTGTTTCCAATAAATCTTTAACATAGGAGAAGTTGTGACGGGCTCACGCGTCTTTTCTTTAACATGTCCTTCGGGTTCTTTGGTCCAGAATTAATGACAACTCTTTTCCAATCAAATCCAAGAAGTGAAGTGTGAATGAAAGATGCAAGTTAACAAGCTTTTAAATATCGAAACTTAGGGTAAGCGAGATGGCAATTTGTGGCAGTTGATGGGAAGTAGAGGAATGTTAATATAGTTCGTGGTTCAAGTTTGGATAAGGTTACGAGGCGGTGATTAGAAGTTTTAAATGATAAAGATATAGAGAAGCAAGTTGCATACCAGTGCATGCAAGTAAATCAGTGTTTCTCAAACTGTGGGGCGCGCCTCCTGGGGAGCGCGGTAACCCTGCGAGGGGGGCGCGAGCATATTGAAAATAAAAGGTTAAAAAGATTAATTTTTTGGAATGAGGTAAAACAAAATGCTTTCTGACATAAAAAATACACATTTACACTGATTTTAATATACATTTACACACAACCTACTGAAATAATGCATATTCATCAAGATAGCGAAAGTAAATATCAGAAAAGCGTTAGACATGAAACGTTTGAGTGGATTTGAAATTTTCAAATGCTGCCTAAGGATCTCTATGAAGAAAACTATGAAGCCATAATGTAGCACTTCGCCTTTTCAAAAAGACACAAGGAAGAAAAAGCTCAAAATGCTATTTGTAGATCATCAAACAACAGCAAAACTACAAGAACATGAACAAAATATGACAGTTTAGCTGGAAAAAACGTTCCTGTGTTGTTAGCGAAAAGTGTCTGTGATTTATGTCCTTTATTAAGGACACGCACATTTGGAACATTTTCTTTAGTTTTATTGGATTTTTTCTCAAATTTTCTAAGAAAAATTGAAAAGTTCTTGAAAGTAGATAAGTATATTTTCTCTTAATTAAATTATTCACTGGAATTGTGATTTTTAAACTAAAAAAAAATAATATATATATATATATATATATATATATATATAACTTAAAAGTAACACATATACAAAATTTAATACTTATCTTGTTAATTTGTACGGTTTATAATTATGATCCTATTGTAGCTTTAGCGCCAAAGTGCATTATTATTGCATTCAATACATTATTATATTTAGGGGGGCGATAAAAATTATGATTGAAAATTGGGTCGCCAGTAGTGAAAATTTGCGAACCACTGAAGTAGATTGCCTTTAAGATATAAGTAATTGATTCCCCAGACTGCAACAAAGTAGGATTGAATATTTAATATTAGAATCAGTGATTGTATTAGAATTGAGTTTAGGTGATTCAGTTATTGATAGTGGTCCGAGTTAGGTTAAGTCGTTATTGTCTATATATATTGTGTTTGCGTATTTTGCTATCGTAGATTTTCTTACAATAATTATTATAATTTAATTTGTTAGAAGTTTAAGTTGAAAATCTTAATAAAGATATATAAAGAATATGTATGCCTCTAGTTCTTCCGTTAATTCTACACCTCTAGCTCACGCTGATACTCCGAGAGATATTCTCCCAAGAGGGTGAATATCCCAATGGCGCCCAACAAGAGATTCAATGTATACAACCCCGAGATGAGAAACGCGAGAGGGTTTAATTTTTTACCAGAATTGTTCCGGATCCGAGAACGTCACCGAGTTTTTGAAGTGTATTAACAATCAAATCAAATTACTTGAGGTACAAAGTGATTTATCGTGTGCTTATTTGAAAGGTCATCTCCTGGGGAGAGCCCAAGATTGGTATCAGATATTCGGATCAATGTTAGTGCAGAATACCGCCACGGACTTCGCGCAGCTGAAAGCAGCATTGTCGAAAGCATTCCCTGCCATCCAAAATAGGAAAGATTTAGAGACCCGGTTTAATGCGTCTCAACAGGGACAGAGCCAGGAGCCGACGGATTTTGTTTACGATTTATTAAAATCGCATAAAAGGTTAGAACTGGGGATGTCAGAGAAAGTACTGGGAGACCATATTTTTGTTAGAGTTGAACCACAAGTCCAGGATTACGTGGAAGTTCGAAATCCAGAAAATACGGTTTAGTTGTTGGAGGTCTTAGCTAACTTTGAGGTATATTCATATATTCATGCAAGGCAGTAGGGAGTTTAAGAAATAGTGATAATGTGGAAGGACGAGGTTTGAATGAGCGTAGGATGTCTAATGTTGGTAATAATCGAGGAAATTGGAGAAATTCTGAAGTGGTGCGTAGACCGAGTAATGGTAGAATTGATTATAGAGGTAACTACGAGAATTGCCGTCAAGGAAATCAGTGGTTCGAGAGCAGGAATAGGTTTCAGAAGGATGATCGCAGATTTAACGATCGGGATATCAATTTAGAAACGGAGGTCAAAGAGACGATTTTAGTAGAGTGAACCATAAAAATAGGGGTTCGAGTGAAAATTTTAGTCGAGACGATAGAAGGCAAAGGGGACGATTAAATGTTTTGAAAGTTAGTGATGTTCAAAGTGATCAGACGCCGTCAGCAAATGAGTTACCAATTAAACTTTCGGCAATATGCATGTCTCCAGTGGAACTTCCATATGTTCCTATTTTATTAAACGAGACTTTTACGAAAGCATTATGGGACACTGGAGTGGAGAAATCATTTATATCGGAGGAAATATACTGAAAATATTTTTTTTATAAGCAAGTAAGGAAATCGCGTATTCAGGTGATCACGGCACAGAGAGCTAAATGTCAGAATCTTGGGTTTGCGGAATTGAATATTTGAATAAGGGAGTTGAAAAAACCTTGGTTGTGTCATGTGTTGGCAGATTTGGAATACCCATGTATTCTCGGGATAGATTTCATAGGTGGATCAAAGATTATTTTGGACTGATCGGAAATCGTTGGCGATTCCTGATTCGCAGATTGATAAGGTGGTTAAAGTGATTGAGGAAGAAAAAGTAGAAATATATCTTTCTAAGACAAAGTTAAAGGAAAAACAGAAACAAGAGTTACGAGAATTGTTTAATAGTTTTCAAGGATTATTTTCAGATAAAAACCGGGGCTTACACATGTTTTATATCATGAGATTGACACGGGAGATAACCCACCGTTGGTTTCCCGATAGGGGGAAACAAAAGATACTCGATTACCATGTAGACAAAATGGTGAAAGAAGGAACCATAATTCCCATTCAATCCCCGTACGCGTCACCAGTTGTGTTATGTAAAAAGAATAATGGGTTACCGCTGGATAATCCGGAAGCGTACAGATTTGCTGTTGATTATCGGAAACTTAATTCAATTAAAAAATACCCCCGTTACCCTTTACCCTTAATAGACGATTTAATAATGAACATTCCACACCCAGGTATAATGTCGGCCCTCGACCTTACATCAGGATATTTTCACATGGCTGTAAACCCTAGTGATATAGTTAAGACTGCGTTCGTCACAAAGATTGGCACATACGCATTTCGCTAAATGCCATTTGGCTCCCAATTTTCAGAAGGCAATAGATATAATTCTCAAACCCGTGATAGGGATGTTTGTGAATATTTATATGGATGACGTTATAATATCGTCTCCATCATTCACTCAGTATATTGGGCATTTGAAAGAGGTTTTTCGATTATTACATGAGGCAGAGTTAACCTTAAGCAAAGATAAATGTAAATTCGGTTGTGATGAGTTAAAATATTTGGATTTAATTATTAATAAGGAAGGAATTAAAACTGATGAAACAAAAGTTCGAGCTGTAGTTGAAATGAAACAACCACCAAATTCTAAGGAAGTGTCGAAATTTTTAGGAATGTCCCAGTGGTATGCTAAATTTATTAAAAGTTATGCTGATCTTTGCGAGCCTCTTTATAATCTTAAACGAAAAGTAAAGAAATTGTGTTGGTCAATTGAGACGCAGAAAGCATTTGACGCTGTCAAGGTGGCCATAACAAAAGCGCCTGTTTTAAAATTGTCGGATTTCAAAAAGCCTTTTGAGTTATTTATGAATGCAAGCTCAATAGGGGTAGGAGCAGTTCTAAACCAAGAGCAAAGACCAGTAGTGTTTGCTTCTCGCACGCTTAGTGCTGCGGAGAGGGAATGTTTAGCAGTGGTTTGGGCTCTGAATAAATTCAGAACGTATTTAGCTTCTTTGCCGATTAAGGTTAATACGGATCACGCTGCGTTGACACGTTTAACACATGGTAAAAATTTGTCAAATAGAATGATCAGATGGGCATTAAGATTAGCAGAATTTAATACAGAATGGGAACATCGTTCAGGAACTCAAAATGCGGTGGCTGACGTTTTGTCGAGAAACCCAGTTGAAAGTATAAAAGGAGAGAAAGTTAATTGCGTAATAATCAGGGATTTGGTACTTTCGTCACGAGAACAGTTAACAGAAGAGCAAAGAACAGACCCAGAATTAGTTCATATCTACAGATATCTGGAAAACCCAGAAAATAGCTCACTTAATACGTCAATATGTGAGAATTGGTCCCACGATTTTTGTTTAATAGAAGGCTTGTTGTTTTATGCGAAATATGCAACGGCATTAGGAAAAATGCGAGTATACATTCCAAAGTTTTTAAGGAATGCAATTATGAGAGAATTTCACGACAAGCCATTAGGTCATTTTGGAAGTTTTAATACTTATCATAAAATAAGGGACGTTTGTTGTTTCCCGTATATGAGAAAATTTATTGATAAATATGTCTCTACATGCCACATGTGCCAAATTAATAATTATAAAAAAGCGTTACAAGCTGGTCGATTAATTCCGATTGTATCAAATTATCCAAATGAGATAGTCACGTTAGATTTGTTAGGTCCGTACCCTACGTCAAGAGTGAGACGTAATCAATATGTTTTAGTAATTATGAATCATTTCAGCAAGTGGGCTGAAATAATACCCCTTAAAAAAGCCTCGGCTCGAGTAATAGCGGATAATTTTTTTGAAAATTATATAGCGCGTTTTGGAGCTCCAATAAAGTTAATTAGTGATAATGGTCCCCAATTTGTTTCCGATATTTTTGAGAATTTAAGTGAAAGATTAGGCATAAGGCATGTGAAGACTGTTCTATATAGACCTCAATCAAATAGAACAGAACGCGTAAATCGCAATCTTGTACAAATGATTGCAAATTATGTCAATGAGCAACATGACACATGGGACCAGTTCTTAAGTGAGTTTGCTTAGGCTACTCATACTGCAGTGAATGAAACGACAGGAAAAACCCCTGCAGAATTATTTTTAGGTCAAAAGCTGATTACACCTTTTCAAAAATTAGTGATATCGGATGGAACTGAATTTGCAGTAGGAGATGTTGAGAGATTGTTTGAGGAAGCTAGACGAAACGCAAAGGCTAAGCATGAAAAATGGGAGAAATATTATAATAGACGCAGGCGTGATGTGCAAATTAAGGTGAATGATTGGGTTTTGATAGCAAATCATCCTTTAAGTTCGGCATCAAAAAAAGTCGTAGCTAAATTTAAGCCAAAATTTGAAGGTACATATAGAGTATTAGAAGTAAAGAATAACAACGTAGTGATATGGAAGGCGGGAAAAAGTTTAATGGTTAATGTCGATCAAGTTAGAATATATCGTCATTGGAAATGTGACAAGACGGAGATAAGAACTGGTAGTTCGGATAACAAAAGTTTACGCGATGAATCGAGTAGTTTTAACAGAGTACAATGGAGATCAAGTGAGTCGCAGTATGATAGGAAGAAAGGGTCAGATGTAAAGCGTGAGTTAGAGGAAAAAGAGTTCATTTTTTTTAAAAAAACTTATCAGGGAGAGAGACACACAAATAAGACCAAAAAGCGCGGACCACTTACCAGATCAATATCAAGTTCTTGGTCTGAGAAAAGTAGAAGGATTAAAAGAGGCAAAAATTAAATTATAGGGTATAAACGATCACGTGAATCTGGGTCGAGTGGACCAGAAAGGAAGATTCGGAAAGGTTCAATAAGTAAAAGGAATAAGAGAACTTTGTCATCAAATGAATCTAATGTTTTACAAATACAGGGTGGGCAAAAATTCCGTAAAAATTTCAAAAATTCATAAAATCCGGAGAAATGAACGAAAAAAAAACTCTTTGCAGGATCAGCATTAGTATGTCACGGGATTTTTTTAAGCTGGAAAAAAAATAATTCGAAAATCATCCGGTAGGTGGCGCTGATGTACGCAAATAAAAGAAACAATGCATAAATAATGAACAGAAAACTTTCACAACTTTATTACACCAGAATATGTTCCACATGACCACCACCACAGGGGAGGAGACATTCCAGACGAGTGACAAATCCAGCAACGGTAGAGTGCAACATGTCCGGATGTATGGAGGATACTTCTCTGCAGATCGCATCTTTCAGTTCCGACAGACTTGATGGACCGGATAGATAAACGCGAGATTTCAAATATCCCCACAACCAGAAGTCTGCTGGTGTTAAATCTGGAGACCGAGGAGGCCATGGGTACCTGCTAACGATTCTGTCTTCCCCGAACGTCTGTATCAGGAATGCCTTAACCGGGTTAGCAGTGTGACTGGCTGCTCCATCCTGCATGAACGTGACATTCGAAATCTGACCTCGTTGAATTAAACATGGCACGACAATCTCCCGCAGAAGCGTTAGATAACGCTGAGCATTTACCGTTTCCGTTATCCATCCATTTACTGGGCACTGCATTTCAAAGAAGAAAAGGGTCCTATGATAAATGAACCCGTGAAACCACACTATGCTGTCACTTTTGGGGAATGCAATGGCTTCTGTGTGTACTCACGTGGATTAGAGGTCGCCCAAATGCGACAGTTATGGTTGTTAACGTCACCATGAAGCGAGAAAAGCGCTTCATCTGTCCACAAGATGTTAAAAACCCAGGTGGGATCCTGTTCCATTTTAGAGAAGGCCCACTTCGCAAATGCTTCCCTCTGTGCGGTATCTGCTGGCAAAAGTTCATTGCACGATTGCAATTTGTATGGGTACAGCTGGAGGATTTGACGAATAATATTGTGGACAGATGATGGTGGTAAGCCCAATCGTCTGGCAGCTTCACGAGCACTGCTGGTCCCTGAAGCTGCTTTGGACGCAATCGCTTTCATTTCGACAGCATGGTCGTCCGGCTCGTGCTCGATTCTCCAACTTTCCAGTTTCCTCAAAACGTTTAACAAGCTTTAAGAGACCTGCAGGTGTTAAAGGGCCTTTTCCACTCTTCACATTTTTCTGAACTCGGAACTTACGCAAGGCAATGGTCACTAATTCCTCGTTCATGTAAAATAACTTCACCAACAAAGTTTTATCCGGCGCACTGAGCATCCTTGTTCACATTCACTGTTTGTAATGGTGAAATGAATGTGGATTCATTGTGAGCAAAGGTTTTTATAGCCGTCTAATTTGCATATTTTCACCACAGACGCTTGTAACAGCGCCACCTACCGGATGATTTTCGAATTATTTTTTTTTCCATCTTAAAAAAAAATCCTGTGACATACTAATGCTGATCCTGCAAACAGTTTTCTTTTTCGTTCATTTCTCCGGATTTTATGAATTTTTAAAGTTTTTACGGACTTTTTGCCCACCCGGTATGTAGCAAGAAACGCAGAACACACAATAAAGTAGCGGCCAGCGTGAACAGATATAACCTTAGACCAAGAGGTGGAAGAGAACTAGAGTCCCGACCAGCCATGGAGATGAAGACACAACAGGGAGGACTAATTCGATTCAAGAAAGGCAGAGGAAGGAAAGACAACCCCTACATCGAAGAGCAAACAAGATCAGGCAACAGGAATGCCAAAAGGAGAGGTGGTCAACAACGAGAGGACCAGGAAAGGAAATGAGCGAGTACTAGAAGATCCTTGTCCCTAGAGGTCCTGGTAGAAAACGCCAACTACAAGTCATAAGAACCAGGTTGTATCGTTTCTTTTTATATTCTTTAGAACAAGTGGTTGGAAGAATTATTGCAATGAAGCAAGTCACATTCGGATGTTTAAAATTTAAGAAGCTAAGCAAAAGTGGACACTACAATGAGTGTATTTTTCTAGAAGAGAAACATAAGCTCTTGTCTTATAAATTTTTTTATAAATATGGAGAAAACAATTGTAAAAATGCATTTGTTTTCTTCTACGTATGACTTCTCTGAGATGCGACCATTCCTTTGGTTACTTGTTTTAATGGTTTATTGAAAAGTGTTTGTAATTGTATAGTGTATGTATATACAGTTACTCCCAAAATTGAGGGTACACCTACTTTTAAAACGGGAATCAATGTTTAGAATGAAAAAATTATATTAAATGAGGGAAATAATAGAAACCTTTAAACATAAATGCGTTTATTAGATCATAATTCCTTATTTTGAATAATAAAACAAAATATTTCTTAGTTTAAACATACATACAATAACTTATAAAGAAAATAAACAGAAATTAATAGCCACAAAATTGAGAGTCGATGCATCTATTTTCCTGCATAAATCATGAATAATAAAGAGTTAATATTTAGTAGCATAACCTTTTGCTGATATGACGAATCGATACATCGAAACTTAGGGTAAGCGAGAGTAGTACAAGTAGAGAAATGTTAATATAGTTCGTGGTTCAAGTTTGGGTAAGGTTACGTGGCGGAGAATAGAAGTTTGAAATGCTAAAGATATAGGGAAGCAAGTTGCGTACCAGTGCATGCAAGTAAATACAAGATTGCCTTTAAGATATAAGTAATTGATTCTCCAGACTGCAACAAGGTAGGATTGAATACTTAATATTAGAATCGGTGATTGTATTAGAATTGAGTTGAGGTGATTCAGTTATTGATAGTGGTCCGAGTTAAGTTAAGTCATTATTATCTCTATATATTGTGTGTTGCGTATTTTGCTATCGTAGATTCTCTCACAATAATTATTATAATTTAATTTGTTACAAGTTTAAGTTGAAAATCTTAATAAAGTTATATTAAAATTATGCATGCCTCTAGTTCTTCCGTTAATCCTACATGTCTAGCTCACGCTGATACTCCGAGAGATATTCTCCCAAGAGGAGGAATATCACAAAGTATCCTATGTAATATAGGATCACAGAAGAATAAGAAGTAACATTGCTTTCAAGTGGAAACCTAGACTGCGTGTGTAATAGATTGGGAATATAATATTTATACATAGAGTGCATAGATGTACTAGACATTGGCCATTTTTAGAGTGCAGGCAAATCGCCTTACTATGAAGAGGAGATCCAAGAGCTCTATTGAATGAAATAAGCGACTAATAATTCAAGAGAAAACTAACGTTGGTAAACAAGGAATCCATTGACTCCTTCAGAATTTTAATCTTAAACTCACTGATATTGATTTTTAAGATTTAAAAGGCCATGTGTGGTAGCCAAATGTCGCATGTACGTTGTTATCATGGATTCGAAAAATAGGGCCCGTGTGTTATAGTGTTAGGCTAATGTGTATTAAATCTGTCAAATATTTCATATTGTGTGGTCTAGAAATTCAGAGGGGGGTGTCAGCTCAGGTGTCGTCCTCGTCCCTTGACCGTAGTTAAAAACTACGAGGACCGTAGTTAAAAACTATCAATAAGCCATTACGTTGCTTCATAGTAAATTAAAATAAAATTCAATCAAAAGGATAAGACCCTCGTGTGTCACATGGGCCTAATAGAAAAAGAAATCCACTTTGCATCCTGACGGAAAAGTATCATAAAAAAAAAAAAAAAAGGAAAACAGATAACTTTTTTTCTGTCTCCTTCTCTCGAATCAAACTTAAGTGGAGTAATACAAGGAATAAACTAGTTTCTACTTATGCATACAAAAGAGGAACAGGAAAATGTTTATTTTATACGATTGAGCGCTTTTGTTGTTTTTATACATCATGCACAGAACACAAGCTTTTCAAAAGTCGTCTTTTTCTTATGGTAAGCAAGTTACATAAAATAATTGCAATGTCAAGTGAAATAAGTTCATACATCTCAATAGCAATAAGCAAAGAGTTAGAAGCTACAAAAGATGAGAATATGTGATAAACCATGTGAAAAAAAGGTTGCTAATCATTAGCATTATAGTGCAGACACTCATCACGGGCGTTCACCCGCAAGCACTATATAAGGGGACAACAGATTGGCGATTTGAAGTATGGAAACTGTTTTTTGTGTGGTTATTTTGCATAAGCTGTTTACCTATGCCTCGTGGAAGACATCGAGCGTCTTTTGACCAAATTTCCGAATTCGACCGAAGAAGAATAGTAGCCTATGGGATTGCGGAGTTCCCCTTCAGAGAAATCAGTCAACGTGTTAGACGAAACAAGCAACTGTGATGGAGATCTGTCATCGCTGAATGAGGGAGGGAACGACGGGGCCAATCACACTCACTTCGTTGCAGCACTGACGGAGATGACAGGCGGATTGTGTGCGTGGAAGTGAGGAATCGTGCATCCACATCAAGAACCATAGCACAACCGATTCAGTCTGTTACACATCATTCGGTGTCCACTCGTGTCATTCGACGCCGTTTGCAGCAGAGTGGAATGTTCGTAAAGCGTCCATTGCTTAGCTTACTCTTGACTTGAAACCACAGGTGTTTGCGTTGCCAATGGTACGATGAACGGTGGACATGGACAATGGAATGTAACGACATTGTGTTTACTGACGGATCTCGCTTCTTCCCGCAACATCACGATTGTTGGATTCAAGTTTGGAGACGCCGTGGTGAGGCTGCTCATCTGTTGTGTTACGCATCGCCCCACTGGTCATGCACCCGGTTTCACGTTATGGGGTGGTATTGGATTTCACTTATGCACCCCTCTAGTACACATTTCCGGTACACTGAACAGCCAGATCTACATTTCTGAGGCGTTGTAGCCCGTGGTCCTCCCATACTTTTATCGCTTGCTATCAGCCGTATTCCAACAGGATAATGCGCTACAACACGTGGAACGCAGTGTTCAAGAGCTCCTTACCCATCCGATTGAATTGCTTCCTTGGCCGCCCACTCTATCACCAATCGAAAACATGCGGTCCAAGCTTTCTCAAAGACTGACCCGGGATACACCACCCACTGGTACACCAGATCTACTTTGGCAATATGTGGAAGCCGCATGGACTACTGTACCCCAAGGATACATCCAAAGCCTCTTTGATTGTATGCTGAGGCGTGTGGCTGCGGTTATATTCAACAATAGCTGTTGCACTAACTACTGATTTTGTCATCATCGACACATCACAAGAGACTGCAATTTTAATCGTTTCATCTTTATACAACATGTTATCTGCAAATAGATTCGCCGTTATATCTCTGGTTCTTACTGGTGTTACATTTTGTGTCGCCACCAATGTAAAAACTTTAACTAAAACGTATTTTCAAAATCTTAAGTGGAATATATATATAAATAAATATATATATGATGAGAATTGGTCGAAGAGGCATTAAAATAAGAATGGACTAAAATACTCTTGTTACAATAATAATTACATATAATATAGGGTGTCCAAAAAATATGGCTACACTTTCGTAAGTGAATTAAAGATAAAAACAAATATGTTTTTTATACTCCACAAAGAAAAGATTAAAGTTTCAGTTGAATGAAACTAGAAGATTCCCCCGTTTTGCAACATTCGCATTTCACAGCAAGAACAATCCCCTGTTGTAGAATCGATTTGAAATTTGCAACCCATGTACACAGCGTAAATTTTGGACTTCTTATATCCCTTAAGACCGATCGTGCGGGTTAGATATTCTTATACGTTTTTGCTTCTGGAATTGCGTATGTAAGAAAATCGGGAATCTAACGATTGAGCCTATTTGCAGAAAGTGTAAAGTGTTACTTTTTATCAACAGACGATGGTTGTGGACCATGTATTACTTACAGCTGGCAAATCTAGCTTTGTTTTCGAATATAACGAAAACACGTCTTTTTTTTATCTGTCGTAAAAAGGTAATTATCGACATATTTCTAATTGTTTAGATACAAATTTTTGTATTAATGTTTCAATAATTGTAAAATAGAAAATTTTTTTAATTATACTCTGTTAATGTTGATTGTAGGACTCGGGATTTCGTTACCTGCACGATCGTGCGGGTTGGGCGTTACTTGAGTCACTGCAGCTGTAAAGGTAAGTACTTACCATATGAATTTTCTTTTCTGTTTCAATAATGTTGGTGGAGGCCTAAATAAAAACGAAATATATATTATTATATAATTAAAATCATATTTTGGGGGTTACCATGGATGAGTCTTTTTTTTTTTTTTTTTTCTTTCTCTGGCTCTTTTTTGTAATTAATATTCTCTTTCACACATTTGATGAGGGATAGGGCATTTTCATCCTTTACACAGATATCTGCATCCATATCTCCCCCGAAAAAAATCTGGATTTTCCAGTGGGAGTTTGCATGTTGTGGTTTAAATATTTTTTTTTAATAATAAAATTTTCTTATACATTTTATACTTTTTCATGGAATACTGTGCTAACTTTTAACCAAAAACTTTTTCAGGTGTCTCAAAGGAGAATAATTCTCACACGAGAAGAAATTTTGCAATTGATGAATAAATCAGGTTGAACTTAGATCAGAACTTAATGATCTCCCGGATGATGATAATGCTGCGAACAAAACATATGAAATACTAATGCAACGCCCGGTTAACTTAAGTTAATTTAATTTATTCTTATTATCCGTTCTTTAGTACCCAGGTTCTAAATTAACATTTGGCGTCACACTATAGCTTAAATTTAGACATTAATCATTAAAGACAAATAAAACGGACACTAAATTAAAAAGCCTTCTTTAAATTACACTTAATTTATTTACAAAACATTTAAATTACGTTAATTACTAAAGATATACATTATCACTTAACTGAATTAGGATCTGAGAGAGAGAGAACATGGTGTGCCATCTCGGGAGTCTCCAACCTCGGCAATTTGTCAAAGGGTCGTCAGACCAAAATCGGTGATAAAATTTGTGTCAGAGAGTGACTAAATTCGTCGTGCAAGCGCTTATATTTCGCGGCGGTTTACCCCTGTATTCTGGAGGGGATTCTTTCTCGAAACACAATCAGCTTTTCTGATTGGTCTGAAGTCAGCGGAGGGATATCTTCCCGCGGTCCATAACTCACCCAAAACGCGGGAAATTCCCAAAAAACATCCCATACCATGATGTATTTATGGGTACATTGCCTTCTTCCAGGCGTGGGAAATGCGTCACCCTTTTTCGGTGGGGTGAGAGGCACTCCCAGAAATTCCTCTGCTTGTAAACAACAACAGGGTCTGTATACAAATTACTGTTGTAATCCTTATGGAAAGGCGGCCCCCCATCACTCCTCCCCTCTCTCAGATTAACAAAACCAAAAATAATAATAAAAAAAAATTTCAGTAAGCAAACGAAATACAGAATTGGCCTAGCGTCGGCAAATGTCTATGTCAAGAACAAAATTTGTAGACTCCTGGTTCACTATCAGCTGTCCACGTCTTATGAGGGGTTCTGTCCATGTTCATCCATGATGTTGGCAGCTCCATCGTCGCTCAGATATTGCTAAAGAAATCTGCTAAACTGCAAAAAAAAAAAAAAAAAAACTTGTCTCCCAGGGAAACCATATTAGTAATGAAACAACAGTTATGAGAAAAAATTAAACTTGGCCCTTTGTGACCACCCTTGAAGACTCCAAGCACCAATTTCCAAGTCCTCTCACCGCTCATAAAATGAAAATAAGAATGTTAAAAAAATACAATCAATTTCTGAAGTTCCTAACCTATTCCGTGAGGGAAAACCAAATTAACTATCAACAACTACAATGACGTTAATGTACGAAGAGGAGAAAAAAAAAAATTTACTGAATGGATCACCCAAACAATTCACAAAAACATCAGACACAGACTGACAAATAGAAATAATTAAACAATCACAAAGAATCGTGTGCCACTAAATAATAAAAAAAATATTAAGACAAATAACACGTAAGAATACAAAATTGGCGTATGTAACAACTGCGCAACTAATAAAACAACACTTAGGAGTGTTGAACAAAATACATTGATAAGAAATAAACGCCAGTGAAAACATTTACATACAATTCAAGCGTGGCGCCCAGAAACAGACACTTCATAATCGTTTAACATCGAAATCTTGACACGACCAGTGTGAAGTGAAAGTCCCAGACCATCAAAAAAAACTAGCAGAACTCTTTACATACTCAAGCGTAAAAATTTCAATGGTTCACTAAGAGCATTGATAATATTTAATGAAAATAATTAAGTAAAAGTAAAAAAAAATTAGAGATTGAAACAATGAGTGTGCATAAGTGGAGAGAAAAAAAAAATGTAACTTCGTAGAATGCTTGATAGCCTAAGAAATTTAAAAAAAAATTCACTACAAGCATTGGTTACAAATAAAAGTTTAAAAAAAATTTAACGGAATTAATTCAGATTTGCAAATTAAAATTTTATAAATTAACTAATCGTATAAATGATAAAAAAAAATTATAACCTGCAAGAATGCTGAGTAGCCTAAGGAATTTTAAAAGAAAACTTCACTACGAGCATTGGTTACAAATAAAATTAAGAAAAAAAAATTACTGTGATTAAATTTAGAATCGCAAACTGTGAGTGCGCATGTGATCAGTATGCACCCCCACTGTTTACAAATGCAACACAAAAAAAAAAACATGCCATTCCCTGCGCAAACGATTTGCTGCATGCCGCAAACGCCAGCACAAGAGATAGAATGAATTTAAGATAAAAAAAAAAATTTTGCAAATCCGATTGTAAAAAAAAAATAACTATAACGATTAATATTGCTTAAAAGAAACTTTAAAGAGAAAAAAAATTTCTTCCACCTTCAATACATTTGAATTTCCATTTGAGAAATGAATTCCAGAAATCACAAGTGCAGTTGAAAATTTCAGAAAAAAAAATTTTAAACATAAAATTGATATGCAACCCAAGTCATATGAGGCGATACATACAGAGTAAAGTAATTTAACTAAAAGAAAATTATTGCAAGTGTTACACAGAATTAAACAGTTTCCAATATAAAAAAAAATATCGCTTAACTAATCAACATAACTTTTTAACAATCCTCGTAATACAATGTATCCACAAGTCCAAATAATATTAAAAAAAACTAAAATTGTTTCACTATACGCGCAACAAATATACAAACACGAAAAAAAAAAAAAAAACACAAGATCCTCGATTTACAACAATACCGCTAACTCAATTCATCGAAAATCCTCTAATTAGTAACTCAAGTACAATTCTATAACAACAACCTAAAATTCTCAGTAACCTTAAAATGATTCCTCGATAATCCAAAATTGCCTTTACCTCAGATCGTTCACATCTTATGCCTTCACAACACTAACTAAACTCATCTGCAACTACCATTAATAAAAATTTATGCTCCTCAGCTTATGTACACAAAATCTCACATACCCAATAACACTAACTAACTTAAAACTTTCAAATAATTAATGACTTCTCCACAATACCATGAACTAAAACCATCTATGCTCATAGACTTATTTACACAAAATCACATACTCAATAACACTAACTAGACTTATCTTCAACTTTCAAATAATTAATCGACTTCTCCACAATACCATGAACTAAAACCATCTATGCTCATCGACTTATTTACACAAAATCTCACATACTCAATAACACTTAACTAGACTTATATATCTTCAACTTTCAAATAATTAATCGACTTCTCCACAATATCAATAACCAAAACCCATCTTAGCTCATCAACTTATTCACAAAAATCTCGCATAATCCTCCACTCGAACTTTCCTAAATGCATCTCAAAACATTCCTAAATATACCACACAACCATTAATTCAACTTATCCATGTTCATCAACTATTTACTCGGAACTGTACCAAATCATTAACTCAAATTATCCTATCTTACATCAAAACAACTTTCTCAATTATACCGTATAATTATATCAACTCAATATTCCCTTTGCCCAAAATCCGTAACTCAAAATCTCCTTCTGTACATCAAACAATTTTCTCAAATAAACCATGACTTTCCCTTCAATTCAATTATCCATTTCCATAAAAAACAACCATCGAATAAACGTACACCTTGAACACAAACTCAACTATCTCCATAAAAAAAACCTTCCCAACCATTCAACAAATTCATCAGTGCAGACTTTATCGATCTCCTTCAAATAACTGTCTCAAATATTCCACGAAATCTCTTAACTCAAACTTATGTAACTCCTTACAAGTAGTGAAACAACAACAAAAAAAATTCACACCCAATCCTAGTCCAACACTTCCAAATTCTCCTAGCAACAACGCCCGATCCTCTTCCAACAGTTTCAAACCAAAAAATTTATGAGTTCCGAGTCTCATAGCAACAGCACCGTAACGTAAAAACAGGAAACAAGGGGTGGGGAACGAAAACCCATCGGAAAAATTTTGCTGAATCTCTGTCGCGACAGCAGTGGGGGGCGAAGGGAAGACCCCTCCTAAGGCGGCAAGAATGCGACATCCAAAAATTCCACCCCTGAATTATGCTGCCCGCGGGGAGGAGTCCCTGCGACAAGGAGTAACCAATAAACAGAAATTCCAATCAACAAACAGTGTTTTGTCCTATACCGGATGTCGTGCTGGGGGGAATACGACGAAAAGGGGTGCGGACAAGCTCTCCCCACGTTTTCGAAACGAATGGACGAAACATTTTCACACCATTAGATGACCAACAACAAAAAAAAAACTTTTTTTTACCAAATAACAAGCAGAACTACGTACTAAAATCCAGAACAAAAAATTGAATCAACGTCAACACTCAGTGAAATAATCTACCCGCACTGACATAAATCAACACATCAAAAGCCTAGCCCCAATCGATTCAAAAAAAAATACAATATCGACCGACCAAAAAATCAAAATTCTTAGTAGTTTAGCACACAACCGAGACACTTATTGACTGCAAATTCATTTAACAACCATAATTAATCTAAACCGACAGAAATACTATCTCGACAAACAAAACCTTCAATTCCTAGTACAGTTTAGCACACAAGCGAGACACAATGATTGACTGCACATTAATTTAAGAACCACAAGTAATCTAAACCAACAGAAATACTATCTCGACAAACAAAACCTTCCTGTACAGTTTAACCACAAGCGAGACAATGATTGACTGCACATTAATTTCCAAATTTTAATCAAAACCCCTGAATATATAAAACGCACAAAAAAAAAAATTCCAAATCTATAGCAAAACAAACAACGCAGAATTTAGATGAGCATTAAAACACTTAACAGAAATAGCCGCAAATTTTAAGTCAAAGTTAGCAATCATCTCACATAAAAAAAACAACATGCGCGAAAAAAAAAAAATTATTAAAGTTTCAACCTAATATCTTATAGAAAATATTCAAACAACCATCTCTATCCATATCTTAACAAGCATAAATTCCAATGTTATCATCATTTAGTAATACACAACCACTTAAAATTGATACACCAACACAATTTAGCAATAAAATTGATTCTAACAAAATGCTGCTAAAAAAATTAATCTTCTATGCAAAAAATAAAAATTTAACCAGAAAGTACAGTTATAAACAATCAATTCGGCATAAACTAAACAATTCAATAAAGGAACCTTTTATATGAAAAAAATTATTGAAATTCTAGATAATAATCACAAAACAAATTATGTAATAGGAAAAAAAAATTTAAAATATGTATGTATCGTAACAACATTCAAATTTCATGACAGGTGTCCAGAGACCCCAAAATTTGACCTTTGTCACAAACATAAATTAAAGCTTAAAATTACTAAAATTAAAAAATTGACGTACGTACATCATTATCATTGAATAACACTTGCATTACAAATTTATTTAAGATAGTGCACAAAACACACAGCATGAAAATATTTTATCTAGAGTTAAAATTGATATTAACCACAAACAACACTATGTCATTTAAGCATAAAATCACGACATAAAACAAACTGCAAAAAAAAAAAAATTTAACTGGAATTCATTAAATAACAGGAAATCATTAAATAAATGAGTACAAAATTTGATATAACTAAAAAAAAAAACATAAAACATGGCATGAAACAAGGTGCAACTATGAGACAGGTATCATTCAATGCGTGCTCTCGAAATGACGAAGCGTAAAATTGTAAAAAAATTAAGTCTCCCTCAAATATTTTAGCGCAGAAACGTATTTAACGAGCCGAATTACCTGCACGAGCCCTTAAATTATACCGTGGACTTGGAACAATACCCTTAACCTCCGTCTCGTCTGGTTGTAAATCATCCAAATTTTCAAATGCAAATACGAAAATCTCTTAATAAATGGAATCATCCGATTGACATGCGTGTTAAATCTTTTCCTCAATTGTTCTACATGTTGCACCCTATAATTGACATTAGAAAAACGCTCTATCACTCTGTAAGGACCTTCGAACTTAGGTCTGAGTTTTGGAGATAAATTAGATTTAATGTTAGGCGTCTTTATAAAACACAAGGACCCGATCTTGTAATCGTAATGATGTTGTTTTGTCGCTCTCGTACTCAATTCAACATGTGATGCCTCCTGATCCTTTAGATTTTTAAAACTTTATTGAAAGTATGCTCCAAAGACGGTAAAAGTTTCTCGACATATTCATACTTATTTTGTGGTGTATCAGAATTCTTTTCGTAAGTGTAGGATAATCGAATATCTCTGCCATGCTCTAGGAAAAAGGGAGATGTGTATGTAGCTTCATGGATCGATGAATTTAATGCTAACATGGTGTGCGGGAGTTGATCATCCCAATCGTTTGTGTTTTGTGAAATTGATGCAAGGATATTGGCTAGCGATTGATTGGGTTTCTCTACCCTACCGTTGACGTGAGCGGAATAACTTGATATGTGCCTTTTTTGAATACCCATGACTCTGCAAAATTCAACAAATTCGGAACTCTTAAAATATGTAGCGTTATCTACGACTAATTTATGTGGGCAACCCCTGTGTACAATGTAATTATCAAAGAAAGCTTTTGAAATCGTACTGGACCTAGTATCCGGAAGTGGAACGATGTGAATATATTTTGTGAATGCATCTATCATAGATAAAACATAACTATTACCTTTAAGCGTGGTTTTTAAAGGACCGAAAATATCCATATGACACGTTTCTCCTGGTTCAGTACTTTGTTCAACAAGTTGATGGGGTGCAGGCGGGATTTTAAAGGCGTTTTTTCGAGATAAACATATGGTACAAGAACGAACAAAATTTTTAGTATCTTTATACATATTGTGCCAAAAGAAGTTCTCGCTGAGTCGATGATATGTTTTAAAAAATTTAAGATGTCCTCCATATTCTGAATGAACTGATTCGAGAATTTTAGCTTTTAGACAATGTGGAATGCAAACCTGCTTTCTAGTGGTGTTAGACCTGGGTGATCTCGAGGGGCGCTTGGACAGATGACATAACAAACCTTCCCCATTAATAAAATAGTTGCTGATTTGTGGGCTAACATCATTTTGATCAATTTTTTGTATGATAGTGCTTAAAACAGAATCTTCGCGTTGCATATTAATAAGATCTTTAGAGTCCGGTAAAGCTATTGTGATGTTGTTAATATAACGAGAAAGATGATCTGCGACTGAATTTAAGGATCCCCTGATATAGTGTATGTCGTAATTAAATTCTTCCAGAGCCAATTTCCAACGCAAAATTTTGGAAGAGGGATTTTTATTAGAAAGAAATCCCGCGAGAGGCTTATGATCGGTAAAAACTTTAAATTTTCTGCCTAACAAGAAAGGTCTAAAAAATTTAATGCTGTATATATCGCGAAAAATTCTAAAACAGTTGCGTTATATTTTGATTGTGATGGATTTAATTTCTTAGAAAAAAATATAAAGGTTTGACTTCAGAGTTAGGATATTTTTGTTCTAAAACTGCCCCTATGCCGCGAGAAGAAGCATCCGTTGTTATTTGTAACTCCGCGTTTTGATCAGGTAGTGCCAAGACCGGTGGATTCAATATGGCTTTCTTAATATCATCAAATGCCTCCTGCGTTTCGGATGTCCACTCAAATGGAGTGTCTTTTCTCAATAAATTCGTTAAGGGAAGTGCGCGTTTTGCGAAATTCTTGATATATCTCCTATAAAAATTACAGCACCCTAAAAAAAGATTTAATTTGTTTTTGATCCTTTGGAACTGGAAACTCATTAATTGATACGGACTTATCTTTATCTATAAGAATGCCTTCCGGCGTTACCACAAACCCTAAAAATTTACAACTTTTCGTTAAAAACTGACATTTACTCGGATTAAATTTTAAGCGAATCCTTTCAAAGCGTTCAAAAACCTTACCCAGTAGTTCAAAATGTTCATCTATAGTTTTAGTGAATAAAATTATGTCATCTATATAAACCAAGGCTCCGTGGTGTAATAAATCTCCTAGGACCTCCTGTGCGATTGATTGAAAAGCTTTAGGCGAGTTTTTTAAACCGAAACATAATCTGTTAAATTGATATTTATCACCGTCGGGAGTAGAGAATGCCGTCTTATGCCTGTCCGCAAAGTGTAGTGGAATTTGATTAAATGCTGACTTCATGTCTAACGCCGAAAAATAGTTTGAACCTGAAATTTCATGTAGGATGTCGTCCAATGTTGGAATGACAAAATCCTGAGTCACAGTTATTTCGTTGAGTTTCCGAAAATCTAAAACTAGGCGCCATTTTTCTTTCTGTTTGACAAACAATGCCGGAGTATTATACTGAGAATTGGATTTCGAAATAATCCCCGCCTTTTCTAAATCTGCTATTTGACGTCGAAATTCGTTTCTTAAATTGAATGGAATCTTATAAATTGGACATTTAATGGGATAATCGTGTTGTAAACTGATTCTGTGGTGCTCCGTAACGGCTGCGGATAATTCTACCGTAGAACGAGCGAAAGCACTTTTGTGCGAAATTAAAAGTTGAAATAATCTGTTTTTGATTTTATTGTCCAAACCTGAAAGATTGAAATCTTTCTCCGTGAGTGGGGGTAAAATATCTTGAGAAACCGGAAAATCAGAAGAAAAGTCTTCGTAATTATTGACTGTAATTATTTTCATGTTCTTGTTAAGGGTGATTATGTTATCTGAATCGTTTCTAATTTCTAAGACGGTGTCATTTGTCTGTGGATCAATTTTAATTTGCGAATTGGTTAAATGAATGTTTTTATTCCGTAGCTTTGCTGAACTCCGAATAGTGGCCAGTGACGTCGAATTAGGTAATGTTTCAACATGTATGCGAACATTTGTGACGGAATGGGGACCCACACACGTTTTGTGTTTTAAAAATCCATTTATAAAGTTACTCTGTACCACACGCGTGGGGAGTGAATAATGAATAAGCGGAATTGAAAAATTATGAATTAATAAACGGTTTTTTCCTATATCTAAAACTGCATCCCATACTTTCAAAAAATCGTATCCCAAAATAGCGCAATAATTATCGTTAATCTCTTGTTTAGTTATAAAAAAAATATGTCGAAATTGAAATTCCCCCAATGACAATTGTATTTCATAGCAACCGATAATTTCTACCGTGTCTCCGCTTACAGCTTTAATCTGAATTGAAACATTAAATTCCCTAAAGTTATCATTTTTTATTTTAGTGAAAAAAAAAAGAATTCGACATTAAAGATACGGATGCACCTGTGTCAATTAAAATTCTAAACTTGTGATGTTTAATGTTAGCATTTATGATCGGCAGATCGAATATTTTATCTCGAGATTGAATCGGAGAAAACCGCTCCTCTACCGAATGAAAAAAATCTAAATACGGTTTTCTCCATGGGAGTTTAAATCCTGATTTGTGCGAAAACGTTGAAAACCCCTATTCTCAGAATTTGTGTGTGTCGCTCTCACCGAATGCCTGGGGGCTGCGTAATTGTCGCGGAGAGTAGATTCCCTGAAATGTACATGCCTCCCTCCTGGCCTGGGGCTACTTGAAGAAGAATACTCGCTTGCGGCATTTCTCCAGGGGGCTGGTAACGGGCAGCGCGTTCGTCCCTCTGTCTCTTCCTACATTCCGCCTGTCTGTGTCCTTGAATACCACAATAGAAGCACTTGAAAACGTTCTCTCTTCTGTTAAAATAGTTCCCACCTGATTTACGAGCTGTAACTGCACTTGCCTCTTGTAGACGGCCGACCCTTAAATTTATTTCTTGTAATCTATCCGCTAATGCCGAAAGAACTGGATTTTCCGTTTGTGCGGACGACAAGCCGGATCTCTCTTCGCTAGCTATTTGGTTTAATTTCATGTTCTGCTCTTCTATCAATGCGGCATTGATTGATTCCTCTAAATTCAAAGGATCGCGGGAGAGAACAAACCGGCGTATTTCATTTTTTAAACCACTTATAAACCGAGATTGCAACAATTGGTCATTCGCATTTCTCACCGCGGTATTTTGAGCCGAATTTCCTGACTGGAAAATCTGTGTTCCCAGTTTATTGATGCGTGCTGCAAATTCCTGTACGCTCTCCGAAGGACCCTGGATACACGATGAAAATAATTGGAGACGCGTTGATAAAGGTACAGCTTTTTCGAATCTTCCAATAAGAATTCTTGCGATATCGTTATATTCTGTCAATTGACTATGTGTTGGGTCAGATAGAAAAAATTCCTCAGCTATTCCCGTTAATTTTAATTTTAGGATTGTTACTTTCTCATCGTTTGACCACTTGCCTAAATTCGCAACATCGTTTATTTTTCCCAAGAACCTGCGAATTCCTAACGATTCACCTCCGTCGTACATTGGAATTAGATCAATTAGATTAAATTTCTCGAACGCCGTTTGCGTCAAAAGGGGGTCTGATTGTCGTGTACGTGGCATATTTGTTAATTATTAGTTAAGACCAAAATTTCTAGCGAATCTAATTCACAACGAAAATCGTTAAATTAAAACAAAATTCAAGCACTCGTGCAAGGCAACAGAAATTCATGAACTCTTAAATTTAAATGAAACTTTTAACTAATTGGCTCTCGCGTAAATACATGCATAGAGAAAAAAAAAATTCACATCAATATTGAAAGAGAAAAAAAAATTAAAGAGCACAAGTACCTGCGTCATCGTTGCACCCCGGACTCTCTGACAAAACTGCAAGAAAAAAAAAAATTCACAGTATCAAATTCAAGCAATACATAAAATACACAGTAGCACACGAGATGAAAATTTGTCCTGATGATCCATCAAGAAACGTTTACAAAAAAAATTTCTAACTTAAAGGATGTAAAAAAAAATTTTCTAACGACCAAAAAATTTTAAGATTCTGGTCAACTGGCACCATTATAATGCAACGCCCGGTTAACTTAAGTTAATTTAATTTATTCTTATTATCCGTTCTTTAGTACCCAGGTTCTAAATTAACATTTGGCGTCACACTATAGCTTAAATTTAGACATTAATCATTAAAGACAAATAAAACGGACACTAAATTAAAAAGCCTTCTTTAAATTACACTTAATTTATTTACAAAACATTTAAATTACGTTAATTACTAAAGATATACATTATCACTTAACTGAATTAGGATCTGAGAGAGAGAGAACATGGTGTGCCATCTCGGGAGTCTCCAACCTCGGCAATTTGTCAAAGGGTCGTCAGACCAAAATCGGTGATAAAATTTGTGTCAGAGAGTGACTAAATTCGTCGTGCAAGCGCTTATATTTCGCGGCGGTTTACCCCTGTATTCTGGAGGGGATTCTTTCTCGAAACACAATCAGCTTTTCTGATTGGTCTGAAGTCAGCGGAGGGATATCTTCCCGCGGTCCATAACTCACCCAAAACGCGGGAAATTCCCAAAAAAACATCCCATACCATGATGTATTTATGGGTACATTGCCTTCTTCCAGGCGTGGTCTTAATACAAAATGCGTCACCCTTTTTCGGTGGGGTGAGAGGCACTCCCAGAAATTCCTCTGCTTGTAAACAACAACAGGGTCTGTATACAAATTACTGTTGTAATCCTTATGGAAAGGCGGCCCCCCATCAATACGTATACAGGAAGGAGAATCAAGTTCAGATGAGAACAATGAAGAAAAACATGGAAATATTTGAAATGGAAAGACAATTTTTTGGATAATTCTTTACCATAAAAGTCTCTTGAGCCCAATTATTTCATGTTTTAGCTGTCGCAAATTCTTGGTTTCTGTACAAACAAGATGCAATATCAAATAAAATTCCTCTAAAAATCAAAGTGGATCACTTAAAATTTAAGTTAGAGGTAGTTGAAGTGCGTTGGCAGCCTCTCCTCCTACTAACAAAAGTATTTGAACTGATGATGAAAATAACAGTTTTGTGAATCTACTCGCAAAAAGATCGAAGTGTTATAATCCTATACATGTCATGGCTTTTATCCCGGCCATTCCAGGATAAAAGGCTTGACATGTATAGCCATTTTCGATATATTGATGACATTTCAAGTCCTTCTCAAGTGCAGATTTGAAAACTACGAAAACAGTTCGAAAACATGTTGTGAAAAACCCAATGTTTATTTATACTTGTCAAAAACGAAACACGTTTCAAAGATTTTCACAGTAAATAAATGAGTTTAATAAAAGAATTAATTATATACATCAATAAGTTCCTTATTCGTAACAATTTTAATTGAATTAAAGTTGTTTCTTTTATCAACTTCGAGCTAAAAATGTAAAATTTCATAGGTGTGAGACCTGTTTCACAATTAAAGCCCAACCCTCACTATTGTGCGGGTACCGTCTACGTTCCGGGGGAAGGGGATTTTTTTATTATTTTCCCCAGTGTCATTGGGGTTAGTATAGTATTAATTACCAAAAGAATTTAATAATTAAAGATAAAAATAATTCGGGTCTTAAAGGGATAAACAATTTCTAAATGGTCTGAAAGATTTCTGACGATAGGTAGCGTATTGTCAGAAACAGGATCTGCCCGCAGAAGATGAGACTCGATGTGTTGCGCGCGACTAAATGTGCACACATTAAAAAATCATGGAATAAAATATAAAAAAACTTTGGTGTTTTCTTTTTTATGGATCCTAAGGAACATTAAGTATACATATGTTTGTTTATGTGGGATTAAAATTTGAAAGTGTAGCCGTACTGTACGGACACCTGGTATATCAACTGAAGGTCTAGAGTTGATTTAGACGAAATAAAACGTGACATTTTTTCACAACATAATCTGAAGTTTAAGAAAGTATTGACATATGAAGACAACGTAAATCAAAGTCTACGGAGATTCCTAATGTGATAGTAGTAGAATCTAACTTTAAAATTTGTTAGAAATGTACTGATGAGATGAGGATGAAACTTTTAAACGTTGGATCTAATGTCAGGTAGGTAAATAATCCTGCTCAGAATTCTACGACGGGTTTTTAGCTGAATTCTAATTAATAGCCTTGTGAAGCTGTGTTCAATCCATTCCTATCTTCTATTCCTCATGTAGCTTAAATGGAATATCCAGAGGCAGTTATTAACAAAAAAATGTATTTTAAAAAAGACTAAAATTTTTTAGAATGCTTTTAAAAGTTTTAAAATAACAAGCAAAAAATCTTTTTATTAACTCCAATTTTTTGAAAGATTCAACTCATTGATCCAATAGATTTCAGTTCAATAATCATGAATGTATTTTCTAGTGGATTTCTAGTTAATTAACGAATTTTACTTTGAACAGACTAATTGTTTGTTTCTAACGTTGCACTGGGAAGCAGCGCGAATACTGTTGCCAATGAACTTGGTATCTTTGAACACTTATCAAGAGACTACTCCGAACTTCCACACCACGTCAGCGTGAGAACCTTGATCCTGGACAGAATTAATGAGCTACACTGTGGGTTCTTACTACTCGATAGAAACAAACCTCCAGTGTAGGGTATTTAACATGAGAGAAAAATATTGTGCAATGTGTGGAGGATGATGGAGTTTTCTTCGATTTTTTCCCTTAAAATGTTAATAATGGTTCCTCTTAAATGTTACTAGACTAGCCACTATTAAGCTGACTAAATTAAGATTCTTTTGTTTGCAATGAGCACATACAACTCAACATTTTTGCTCCATGCTACTTTGTTCAGCATCAACTCTCGATGATAAATTTAACATCCTGTTTTTTAAATAATATTTTTGTTTATAAAAACAATGTTATGCATTGCTGAAGTTCGGACGGAATTTTTCAATAAAAGTTATAGAATTGTCCTTTTTTCTATAATTTAAAGGCGAGGAAGAACAGGCAAGAATACTTTTTATTCAAGAAAATGTGTAATTTATTAGAGTTGCTACATAGTTGCCATAAAAAATAAATTCCTATTTGTATGTGTTCGTGAAATAGTTTGAATGAATATTTCTTAGAGCAGTTCCTTGTTCAAATAGTGTCGAAACAAAAGTATGAGAGATTTTCACTCGTTTGGTTTGTAAATACAATATGTTTAGCCTGGAGAGACTGAGAACCCATTCTATTCTCCAGATCATTTTCTTTTGTTGTGTTCCCCCTCCATTTAACGCTTTTCACTCCACCCGCGGCATCTCTGCTTTGTGGAAGTGAATTGTATACAAATGAGTAATAATCCCACTTTTTCCTTTCATTGCTTGAATCGCAAACATTTCGCCTCGGTTTGTTCCAGACTCTCTCTTCCAGCGAATCGAGGTCAAACAACTTGGCTACTAAAGACCGAGGGACGCTGACCACAATCTTACATTACTTGATTGGTTCATGAGTGGTTCGAATCACGGCAACCGAGTTCATTGAGGTGGAAGATGCAAAGTGATACAAAAAAACGATATAAAATGCCGACGAAATATGAGTGGGGTGTGTTTGAAAGCGGGGCCTTTTTTTCATTTTATTTTCTCTGCAACTTGAATTGAATCTTAACAAAGCGTGAGAACTTCGGGAGCATAAGTGTAAATATTTGAATCAACTGATTTCGTACTAAATGACTTGAATCCATCGAGTCAAACGAAAGGATTGAGCATTTAGGCAATTACCAGTGTTACGTAAAAATGTATTTTATTATCTCCGAAATGAGACACATTTTGTGTATCCATACCTTTTATCCGTCCAACTTTTTTAATTCCAACCAGTTTTGGTACATCATTCGATTCAACTTTTTTGAATCCGAAAGAAATCAGCCTTTTCAGAAAATTATAATATAACAGTGAGAAGTAAATCTAAATATAAAAATATTTCATGCACATTTTAATGCACTGTTAAGCTGGAAAAGTCATTTCAAATCAAACTGACGTCGCCATTTGGCTGAGGTTGCTCATCAGCAGCACTGGCGTAGCTAGTTCGGAGTGGGCCCCGTATCGAAACTCCTTCGGGGACTTTTTTTTAGAAAAGAAAACCTTTTTAGTGGTATTGTAGTTACGCATGTTGGAACACCTTATCATTGATACGGCGGTAGGTAAGCCCCTGATCAGCAGGTCAACTTATGGGAATTAAATGTTTAGAAAAAATATTCAACTATATGGAAGTCAAATCAAGAATGCATCCCAGTCGATAACACATTATAAGTTTGGATTCCTGCAAATATATTTCAACGTATTCTTTATATACATGCAACATTCCCAGATGATGTTTTCATTCAATTGCTCAAAATTGGTAACAGTACCGCAGTGGCATAACGGAGAGCATTTGGACCCCCTGCAAAGTCAGGTTATGCCACTGGGTAGCAGAGTGATTGTGACATCTAACTTGCAGGCGGTGTAGTTGCGATCGATGCCAATGATTCACCATGTCGCAGATTGATGCTCACTAAATCTGTGCAGGCTCACATTCCTCCTACTGGTGTCTTAGCCACTGGGTCGTGGTTGGAAACCAAGGAGCCTTCATGTTACTTATCCGTGAGACGATAATAAATTTCAGCAGAATTTGTTTTTTGCAGTTATCGATCAAACCTTTGAATGGAATCTTAGTGCGTAATCCATAACTAAATGTTAAATTTGGAAAACGTACTTTTGTCATAAATATGTAGAACTGGAAAAATAATTTCTCTAACGCAGAATCACTACCTTAGCTTAAAAGCCTGAGAACACTCGTGTATCCTGGCAATACATATAGATCATTATTCTTTTATGAATGTATATTCATAATAATAATGATCTACAATTATAGGATTTTAATAATACATAGTATAATATTCACAATAATCAATATTTATAAAAAAATCAGCGATAAGAAATTTGGGAATTTCGGACAATTTTAATTAAGAAATTTTTAAGTTAAGTCATGGGTAGAGAGAGGAGAGATAGAGAGAGAGAGGGTTGTTTTGGTTTGAAGGCAACATTGTGGAAACTGCTGTACCTTTTTAAAATGATTGCGTTTATTAGTTAATTTTGCAACTCAGAAAAGGTGTAAATTTTGTTCCATAAAAATCAACAATTGTCAGTTCAGTAGAATAGTGAAAATTTTATTAAAATTATTTATTGTGCTAACTTTATATCTATGGCATTTAATTTTAGAATTTAGAATTTTTTTTGTTTGATGAGACCCGATCACACTTTTCTACTTTTTTAAATCAGGAGCGAAATTGTGTTCGTTGAAATTCTTATCACAGCCTACATGTTAATATCAGACAACTTTCATCTCTTTTTGCAAGAAAAACTTTGTTTGCAAATATATGTTGACCCAAATGTAGAGATCCAACTAACTTCTTGGTGCATGGAAATTTTTCAAAGATGTGTCATTAAACATTTTCTTCCCACTGTGATCAAGTCAATAAGCTCCTAAGGTGCTGTGTTAATAGCATTGAGGTAAGAATACTATTTGAATGTAGATTCAATTTTCTTAAAATCCTAAAACCTCCAAACTGCAGATAATTTCTTAGTAGAAACACTTTCAGATACTTTCTGTTTACCTAATAAAGGAAAATGGTTCAAATTACCTGGGCCTGCTTGCCTTGCCAATGGACCTAGAATTTACGTACTTTCACATTTCATGAGCAAACAACCCCTTTCCTTGTAATGCCTTATTCAGTTCACTCAATTCCTCGAATATATCAGCTGATAACATCTCCATTCCTCACATCTTATTTTTGCAACGAAATTATGAGCTATCTCCTTCGTGTCCAAAAATAAGAGGATTTTATTCTGCAATGCCCAAACTCTTTTTATCACTTTTCCCAGGCTCTATCAGCCTCCTTGAACTGTTGTGTATGCATCCACATTCTCGAGAAAAGATTTGATCATGGAGTGCCTTTGCTCTGATTGTGTTCACCACACTAACACTAGGATCTGTCACAAGCTTTAATCCCAGTGCATCTTTACAAAGGATCTTCCAGAGGCAAAATGCAATAAAAAGACAAGATATCAATTTGTGTGTGTTGAACTTTTACCTTGTTTTTAAAACGCTTAAACATACCAACATTTTTCCGCTAAAAGCTATGACCTCATCTGTTGTAAAGCTAGCCATTTTATTCCAAGTCACTGACTCTTCACAACTCCTTCGGGCAAGTCCTAACTAGAGGCTCTATTTTTCATGATTCTAGTCCAAGTAATTCCTCTCATAGCAACATTTGAATTAACTCCATGGTTAAAGAGGAGTCATTGTGCAGTCTTTTTTTGTGCTCTCATCCAGTGCCAAAGAAACCAAAACTAAATATTTGCTTGTAATCGTCCAATATTCTGCGATTTCGTCACATATTGAGCCAATGCGCTACTTTGTAGACCTTTTTCACAGTGAAAAGCTTTCAAATTTACATTTCACATTTAAACATATTCTACGCTTACATATCTACCGTACACTTCATAATTCAATTCACCATTCAAAAAAGACTGGTATTTTGAAGTGATGGTTCCTTTTGCAACTCGATTTACTCATGGGCTGATTTTAACTTCAATATCACAGAGACTCAGTTCCATGTAATTTTCACACTAAAGGAAGATTATTTCTACTTTTACATATATCGTTTGGAATTAGAGTTGCGCTTTTTGCTTGGTCATTAAAAAAGAAACAGTTTTTATATTCACTGCAAAACATTCAGCAGTTGCTTCAAATGTGCGAAAATACACTGGGGAAAACAATTAAAGGGAGGAATGTTTTTTTTAAAAAAAAAGTACAAAACAACTAACGCCTATACGCAAATAAGGTATCAGATAATAGTGACGTTGTAAAGCAGTAGCGCTATGATTGCGTTTGTGTAGAGGTACCTCACTTACTCGCTGAAACTTCTTATATAAGGAAGTTTTGAAACATCGTAGCTTAGCCCAATCTTTGTTTTTTGAATTTCTTTGTTTACCCATCATTAATATGGCTAGTCGTCATCGTCTGGATGATGCCGCAATATGGCGCGTAATTGGAAGACTCGAGGCGCGCGAATCACAGGTCGCCTGCTCCTGTGACCTCGAGGTTTCTATAAATGAATTGTTGAAGCAGTTTACACAGACAGACAAAGACTACAAAAGGTCAACAACACCGACTCAAGACCCTTATTCGAGACTTCTAGCCGCGAGAGAAACACAACTACATATATCACAATCTGTATAATGCAGCAGGAACATTCATTTCACGGTTAACACTCACACAAGCCCCGTTTACATGGAAGCCGGCATAATACCGGCAATTTCGAAATGCGGATGAAAGCCGGGATTATACCGGTATATTTTTCGACCCGTTTACATGAGAATCGGGTGCGTTTACATAAGAATCTGGTGATTAGTTGATAGATTCACGTGATTATAAAATGTAACCATGGAAACAACTAGAATTTTTAGCGCGATTATCATGAAGAGGACATGTGATTATGTTTTCGTTTTTTTACCGTCAAACATTTCTATGCTCTTGCACATTTAAACTATACCCGCTAAAATTTCGTATTTGACTATACGTGGTTGCTCGATTATAGTAAAAGATGTCGACTGTCGGAAAAAAATCTCTTTTTAATATCCCGGTAAAAATTCAAGTGTTTAGTAAACATGGATAAGAACGACCTTTGTTTTCAATACCAACCATTTAGAAACCGTCGCCACGAAAAACCGAACTCCCTTTTCACTATTTTTGTGTTCACATAAGAAACTTCTAAACAGATCGAATCGGCTACTGGTCCGATAAATTTTGAAAAATCGCCAGCTTGGCGCGATTTTGTGTGTTGTGTTCTGGAGCAGAAACCCTACGATTTGGCAAGAAAAAACTTGGCGGGATAAGTGGCCGAACAATCCAATCGGATTTTGGATAGATGTCTACAGGAATGGAAATTTTTGTTTATTTTAAATTGAATTATATAGAGAACATACATAAAAAGATAAAATATATTTGGTTAGCTAAATTTTTTTATTTCTTTTACACATCTTTAGAGTAGTTAAAAGAGATATTTCTGTATTTAATTATATAAAATAAGAACACAAAAATCTGATATGTGTAATCATACCTGTCATATTAAAACAAGTATATATATATATATATATATATATATATATATATATATATATATATATATATATATATATATATATATATAATTTATACCACTTTCAAACATTAGAAATGAAAATTACCATTTGTGTAAAATTATATATAAAAAAATCATGTAACATTTTGAAAGTCTGTATTCGCAGTACTATTTAAGTAAAAGATATAATTTATCGAGAATTACATTGAGTGTGGTAAAAAATTAAGGCATTAAAATGTGTGTATTATAGAATATAAAATTGTGTGCATATATTGAATATTAAATTCCTGTTCTCTTGTACATGATCAAAATAAAAAGTCATTTTTAAATCCATAATTCTTTTAGTTAAAAAAATTATTATTAAATATTTGTGTGGTATCTATGTATTATGTGAGGATTTCTTAACACATTTTTGTTTTCTAGAATTTGACTGATATAAATTTTTCTCTCTCTCTCTCACACAGATGTATCTTCTTTTTTACTATGGATAACAAATATGCATTTATTGGTATTTGCACAATTAAAATGTAAAATTCAATAATTTTGATGAATTTCATATAAAGACTTTACACTTGTTATTGAAATATCAACATTGTGTGTTAAAGAAATCTGTGCAACCCCAGGTGAAAATGTATTAAGCATAAGAATACTCTGGATTTTTTTTTACATAAGTATTAAAGTCTAAATGCTAATATATATTGATATTATCCTGCTATTAAATTTAAGACCTAAATAAATTTGTTGCATTTAGTTAGTTACAAATATTGACCCAAGAAGTGTACTTAAATCAGTTCTATGATATTTATGGGAAATTAGGATCATGAAACCAAATACGACTTTACATATAGACATTTTCTGTAGGATGTTAACATTCTAAAAGCAATGGAGAGAGAGAAATATTCAGAATTTTAATATAACCTTTTTCAACTCTCCATTTACCCTTAAATGAATAACTTGACATTGTTGTTTATAATAATCTATATTCATGAAGAATTCAGTAAAAAAGGGTAATTTCAAAGAAATGTTTTCAAAAATAAGTGTTTCATCATCCAAAATCACTGAAATTTTTGTGTAACATATGCTTACGGGACAAATTTGGGGTGCTTGTATTGTATAATATTGACCAATTTCTTAAAATAAAAAAACCGCCACATGCTGCGATATACAGTCAATAGTAGAAACTGTCCCTGATCACGTTTTTGCACACAGTAACAATAATAGTGATGTAATTGTGTGTTTTTTTAAAATTTGTTATGTCTTTTTGCTTGGCGAAATTAGTCGGCAGTTTAATGCATGTTCCAAAATTTGTGGAATGGTACGAGTACTGATTTAGCATTTCTTAGAGAAACTTTGAAGTAATTTAATATTTTGCTCATGTGTAATTTGGGAAACTGCGAAGTTTCATGAAATTTAGGAATGCCCTGGTAAAAGAATCTTGCTTACAATTAGTACACATTGTGATTAATTTATTAATGATAAACTTTGGTAACTTATCGAATTAATAATGATTTTTATTAATTTTCAAACATTAAATTTCAGAGTGAGAATTCTGAATCTTTTTTTCTGATGTCGTTTCATCTTCCATTTTTTTAAAAGTATTAATGTAATGTATAAAATGATACTTCAGTTGCATATCAGTGATAACGAAATAACATGTCATGTATTTGTTTCTTTTATTCAACTTATTTCTATAAGTTGCATGATTTCAGTATTCTAATTTGTTCTATGTAAATTCTGAAAGTTGACTATATAGAAGTGGATTTTATAATTGTGCCAGTTTGTAAGATCTGAAATTTCAAAATTCTTGTGATATTTCATTTAATCTAGACCCATACCATATACAATTTCTCAAAAATACTATGAAAAGTTTTGTAGCTTACCTATATACACAAGTTATAGGTTTTTGCTTTCTAGTTTCTGGTATATTTCACACAGTTGGCTGACTAAAAGACTAGTTTTCGCCATTAATTTCTTTGAAAACAAGGGAAGACCATTTCAAATCTTACTTTTGTAAATGTATTGTATCCAAAAAAGAAAAAAAAGCATTAATTTGATTAAAATAGTTTTGATAGTATTGAAATTAAAGTAAATAAAATTCGCAGAAACTTTGAAGAATAAAATGTTTTTATAATTTTTTGTTTACTATTAATTGCCTAATCACTAGGTGTTTAAAAATTTAAGTTTTTATGTTATAAACCTAAAGTGAACATTTTAGAAATTCTGCATAATTTGAACTTTTTGATCTATGAAAAATCTTTGATTTATATATATATAGGAGATAATTTTCTTTAATTTTTTTATTGTTTCATTTGATTTGTTTGGATTAATGACATTTAATACTCTTTTGTAAATATTTTTAAAAATTAATACTTTTTTGTTGAAAATAAATTGCAAAAAGCCATTCATAAGATTTTCAGAGAATTGTATGAGCTATTATCAATAAGATAAAAATTGAGATATAATAATTGTATATATTATGCATGTTGAACACTGGCAGATAGATCCTCGATTTGTCCTTATAGTATAATGTTACTTTCAGAGAGTGTGTGTGTGATTTATATAGCAGATCATGAAATGCTTTATTTACTTATAGTGCATTCATGTAATGTTAAAATTAGGTGTCAATAAATGATGTATCTTAAAATGAGTTTGATTATTAAATACAACTGTATACGAGAAATTTTCACAAAACAATTTAATTTGTTCTACAATAAAATAATTCAATTAAAAAGCCTATTTCTTTAAACATGTTTCTTAATTTATTCAAAAATGTCCAGTTAATTTATTTCTGAATGTTGGAGACCAGCATTTTTAAGGAAATTCAAACCTTTTGAAGGGTAATAATTAGAAAGGAAGTCAGTGTATAAAACATACGAAATATGTTTTTAATAAGATTATTTCAGGTACCCAAAACCTTTGAATGATGTTAAAAGCAATTTTATTTCTGTCTCAGAATTTCTATAATTATTAAACAAAAACTTTCATATATTAACCAACTTCAATTAAAAAGCTAAATTAATTTTTGTTTGTAAAAAATGTGTGTATTTTCTTTGATGTGCAATGTTTTCATAAGAACTTGTTCATAGTATGTTTTATAATCGTGGGATTATTTAATCCTTCGAGGAGAAAAAAGTAGTATTTAGCCTACTTTTATAAAATAATTTTGTAGGTATGTGTGTATAAAGGGATATCTTTTGGTACAGTAAATCATGGTTTGCTTTAATAACAAAAATTAAATGGTTAAGTAAAAGTGAATCAAAATTGAAGATTTTAGAAAATGATATGTTCTTTTTAAGTTCTTATCCTCATGTATTTAAGGGAATGTTAATATAAAACATTTTATTCTATTGTTTATATCAACTTTGACAGTAAAAAAAATCAATACACCTTTATGGAGTTATTTAATTACAAGATATTACTAATTTTTACTTATTATATGGAAACACTCAATAAGATAAATCAGGAAAAATAACAAAAAAATACAATTTTATTGTGTATTTCCATAAAAATTATATTGTTATAATTTCAAATAAATCTCAAAAACTGGTCTTAAAATATATGTATCATCTTATTAAAATATTGGAAATATATGTACATGCAAAGCATACAAAATATGAATTTATTTACATCCTTCCCTGTGTACCTGAATAGAATATTAATTTTCATCGGAAATGGGCACTTGTAAACTTCTGAATCTCGGACAGTTCCATCAAATTATTAGTGCTATATTGCACTAATAAATTTTTACTATCCTCTGTTGACCAACGTGAGCACTCGACAACAGCAGCCATCTTGAATTTCTGGTGCAATGCATCATGGGACTCCGCAAAGTTCCTAGTCGAAAGAGGGTACGAAAAATAGACCTGCATTGCGAGCCGGCATTTTTCCGGGTCGTCGTGTAAACGGGTACAAAGCGGATTCGTTCCGGCATATTGCCGGCAATTTTCGTCCATGTAAACGGGGCCACAGAGACTTACTTCAGGTGCCAACTTCCTTGCAGCGACTCGAGACGTGTTCTCATGTGGAGACCCGGTAGTTGATGTCAGCCCTTTAATAATGTCGAAAAATTCGAAGTCTGGGTAGGCATCATGGCAGACAGACCTTCACGTTTTCTATACGGGTATTCTGATAGGTCAGCGGTACAGGTACGAGATCCTAGCGCTCTACGTCCGACTCTTCCGCTAGACATATGGAGCAAAATTACATCTTTATGGACAATAACACACGCCCACACAGGGCTCAGTCGGTGGACGAATACCTCCAGTAAGAGGATATTCAATGATTGGAGTAACCTGCGATGTCCCTTGATCTTAATCCCATCGGACATGTATGGGACGTTCTTGGAAGTTGAACTGCAGCTAAAACAAAAGCTCCTACGACCATTGAGGAGATCAAGAGTGCCTTGGCGCAAGAAGGTGCGATCACCACAAGGGTTGATAAGGATCCTGATTAGCAGTATGAAACACCGATTCAATAATTGTGTAGCTGTTAGTGGCTACTGTCCCGGACAAGTGACTAGTTTCCATACTTAGGTTGCAGGTTCTGCCCACTTTTGTTTTTCCACCTATTGGTCTTATATTGGATGATATTTTATGTAGACTTTGTTTTATTTGCTGTGTTAGTTTCCTTTTATTACCTAAAAACCATTTTTACAATTGTTTTCATCAGTGTAATTCCAAATCTGGTGAATGAAAACTGACCACAGAACAGGAACAACGAAAAAATAAGTCAATTTATAGTAAAAGAGAAATATCATATATTTCCTGTTAGAACAAACATTTTAAAAGAATTTACCCATTAAAAATAAAGTTGATAATAATAAATTTGAATTAAATTTTTGTGATTAACTTTCCAATTTTTCATTGAACTTTTCACTAAGGTTTAACCTTTGGAATCCAGCGAGTGACTCTAAAGCAACGTTCGGAGACATCTCCTAACTTCCTCATCATGCCAACGTGAAGACTTTGAGCCATCCCTTCAGAGCCGGCACTAGCAGTTTCGCCGCCCCGGGCAAAGAGGTAAAATGCCGCCCTTTTTATAACAAAAATTAAAAGAGATAACCTAAACCCTTTCTACGCTTAATGGTAAAATAAAACGAGAGCAAAAAAAATTGCTATCAATAATGTTGAAGTTTTGGTTAGCAAAAAATACTAATTTATTAATTTATATTTTTGGCACTAAATTAAGATTAGGGTATCACACCAAAAAAGTCATTTCTAGTGTAAAATTATAAAATACAGATATTAAAAAAATGCTAAAACAAATTATAGAACCACTAAGTATTAAATCTTAATTACATATCAAAAATACACTTAAACCAAGAGTTAAACTCAAAAGTGTTTCTTTTTCACTTTTTTAATTCTGAGAATTTTTTTATAATTTCTTTAACACTAATTTCTTCAGCCAGTTCTTGTTCAATGGCAATTGATGTCAAGCCGTTTAGCCGATCCTCGATAGTTGTGGAGCATAAAATTTTTTAAATTAATTTTAATTTGGAGAAACTCCTTTCTCCCCTTTCCACACTTATTGAGAGAGTAAGCAATATCCTTAAGACTATACCGAGATTTGGAGCAAAATCCAGGTTCGATATGAATTTTAAAATCTCGATTGGACTTTCATTTTTATTTAGCAAAGCCTAAACCGCTACTATCTCGTCTGCCAGGTCCAGCGAGTTTATATCCGATGAATTCCCATTAGTTAACACTGTTTCTAGATTTTTACAATACTTTAGTTCGTCATTTTGAGGGTATCTTTTAAATCACAAATATTGTATAAAAATTGGAAATAGTTGCTGTGGGTACTGATTAAATCAAACCTGGATTCAAGTGCATTCATAGCTTTATCTAATGTGAAAAAATAAACCTCTGCCTTATATTTCAAATTAGGATCTTCTATCGGATCTTCTCGTGCATCATAGTTGCAATTAACATTCCTTCATCGAACTCTATGACGTGTCTGGGTGAGCTCAAAATTAGCCGGTATGTCAATTTCGTCAGGGAATTCTCGAGCATCGCAAAGCATTTCATTTAAGGCTGTGTCCAATCTAAGATCCTTGAAAAAAACTTTACGATTTTTCAAGAACTCCATAGTAGATGGTAAATCATTGTCTTCTGTCTGCAAGAGCTTACTTATAGGATTGATAAAATTTAAGATTTTGCACCAAATTGCAATGCAGCATAAGAACTTAAATTGTTTAACACAACTTAATAGTCCAAAAGCCTCAACTCTTATAGAGTTATCAATCTTCGAATTATTACAAACAGCAAGTAAAGCATCATATAGACTTCCTACTTGATACCTTAGTGGTTTTAATGCATCTATTCGGCTTTCTCAACGATTTTGTTTGAAATCATTTATCTACTTTATAAATTGTGATCATCATATTTTTATTTCTGTAATGCACATCTTGCTTCAACTTAATTAAATAGTTTTATACTAGGAACACACAAAATAAAAAAATAGTACTTATATTCTTCCACATTAATTATTGTTCTATAACAATAAAACTTTAATTAAATCCTTTTCCTGTAGTTTTTTATAAGGAACTTCTGTCATAATTTTGACATTCTTATTGTTGCTTTTTCTAAAGATTTTAAATATGCATATAACTTAACATATGCATACTTTCTTAAATATGCATACTAACGCTTTTAAACCTTTTCACAATCAGGAAAAATACTTTTTAAAGGATTTTTGAGAAATATAATAGTAAAATGAAATAGTAAGTAAAAACTATTGCACACTGAAAACATCGACTTTCTAATTTTTAGAGCACCAGTGTTCTACAAGACACTGATTAAGAGCCTCTCGTTTATGTCTTGGATGATTGGTTATGTTCTGAAGTATTTTATATTTGTATTCATTGCAATTAAGCGATTGAGAAATAAAGCCTCTATGTATTAATCACAAATAAAACATAGTTTAATAAGATTGAAGCTTAATTTTAAAAATGCTTTGGAAGTTATTCAGGCTTCAAGTCATTGTTGTCTGCTTATTAGGGCTGCTAATTCTATATTATTTTGATACCACTATATATTCAAATTAATTATCTATTTAATAATCATCTTTCAAAATTTAAAATTCACGCCTGAAATTTTGCATTTTATTTATCTAAATGATGTTTTTGCATTGAATTTGTATTTTTTAAAATATTTGTATTTTTTTTTCGGTTTAAAAGTCTTTTAATGTTTTCTTAAAATTCTTCCATATTAAACTGCAAATAATTTATTAACTCAATTTTTACATTTTTCGAAATATGCATTTTGATGAACTTTATTAGTAGCATACAGGACTGTTTTACAATATTTTAAAGGCGTTTTATACATTTTTTATGTATTTTTATAATTAATTATACACATAATATATATATATAAATATACACATAATATATATAATTAAGCATACACATAACATATATAATTAAGCATACAGATAATTAATTATACACATAATATATATAATTAATTATACACGTAATATATATAATTAATTATAAACATAATATATATAATTAATTATACACGTAATATATGTAATTAATTATACACATAATTATTTATTAGACTGCATTAAATATTCTTTCAAATTGTCCGTGTAAAACAGATGTTCCCAAACTTTTTTGTCTCATAGAACCCTTGCCATGTTTTTCGGTATGGGGTAGACCCCTGCTTAATTAATATTGAATTTTTGCAAATTTATCAACTTAAATGTCTTTTTGATAGCTAGTACACAACTACTAGTACTTTAAAAGAATTAAATTTATAACTGATGAAGTATAGAGTTAAAAGTTTAAAAAGCATATGTTAATTAAATTAAAAGTTATTTAATATATAAAAAATAACTATTAAATAAAACAACCAAGCAACATACAATTGATTTTAATGGAAGGGTTGAATCTCGCATTTTTTTACATTTAGTATCAATTTTGTCAGGTTCAACCTTAAATATCCTCTGTTAGTAGTGTCTACTTTCTTTTTCTGTTTTCGAGATAGGACTTCTTCGAGATAGGACCCGAAACTTCTTCTTACTAGGGAAAAATATTTGAAAACTTCCTCACGATATTCCATAATTCCGGCCAAATAACAGATTTTCTTTTTTAAAGCCAAAATTGCAGGAATCCGTTTCTAAACTTTAAAATCTTCATTGGTGCATATCACGAACAGTTCCCGTTGTCATGTGACATTTTTTTCTCAATGTGATTATGTAAATTCATTGCCTACTGTGGTATTACCATAGTCAAACCATTCTCAAAATTGGTTTCAAAATCTCAATAAAAGGCAATTAAATATGTTGAACGTAGGTTGAAACGCGCTGACAGATTGTCTGGGTTAATTTGAGAAAATTCCGGGCCTCTTGTATTATACTTCTTTAGTTTAACTCTGGAAAGAAACTCTGAGATGGTTCGTGTTTTTAAAAAAAATTATGATGTCACCTTGTACGGGCGAATTAACGTCATTAAATTTAGTAGATACATCTGCTAAATAAGTAAAATTTGGTTTCCAATTGATTAAATTTTCTTTGAAAATTGAATCACGATCTAGTTTAATGAGAGCCAATATCACCAATATCAATATCACTTACACTTCATTGACCCCAAATTATTTTTTTGCTGACGTGGACCCCCCTTGCAGGTCGTCATAGACCACTTTGGGAATCACTGGTGTAAAAGATCTTAATTAATAAGGTATCTTGTAAATTCCTCTTAAAATGGCAATAGCATGCAATATATATATATGTATATATATATATATATATATTCAAGTTTTTATAATTTAATCTTACAAAAGAATGGCTAACTTAATGGTCTTAGAATAGATTTAAAAAGTTATACTTTTATTTCACATGTTACATTCAATAAAAAGGAAAAATAGTGTCTATATAAGTAAAATTAACTTATTTTTTCTTTGAAAATTCTTTTAACAGTTTGAAGCAATATATAAATTAAATATTTAACAACTATACAGAGTAGTTCATTTATTATTAAACAAAATTATCACAATATATTACGATTACAAAACAAAATCATTATAATAAATATAACTACGTTGTATTTCAATTTCGAGCTATTGCTGTTAGAATCATTCATGTATGGTAAATAATTAATGTAAGTACTCAAAAGCTCATTAATGTTTTGCATTTTAAATAACCTACTATCGTCCTTTATAAGAGACTAAGGAAGTTATTTTTATACGAGAGGCAAATAATATTTTTTTCATTTGAATAACAATGTCCATCGAAAATGTTTTAACAAGATTACGGTACATTCAAGCTACGAAAACACACATACTTAAAATGTTAATCAACATGAAGATACTCTACGAAACTGATGGCATTAATATTTATGTATAAATAAATAAATAAAATAGAAAAAGCGCGAAAATGTAGCAAAATAATTTTTCACTTTATCTTACGCAATGATTAAAATTCCTGGGCATTAAAAATCTAAAAAGAATTTGAAAATGAAAATATTGTTACCTTGTTTGTTGTCCTACTTTGTGTTGTCTGTTTAAGCACAGGAAACTAAAAGAATTAGTTCGGAAGTGAAATTGACACAAGATTCCCTCAGTTTTCTTCGAAAAAGGGCCTTTTTCTCAGGGTCATTCTGCCCCTTTCTTTTCATTCATAAAACTTGACCGTGCTTTTCATCACTTTTGTTGAGACTAATCTCTGCCAAAATCTATCTCTTTCAATAATACCCGAATTCACGTATATAAAGCAGTAACAATTATAGGAAATTAGTTGAAAGGGAAGGAACCGGATGCCGAAATTCTTCTTTATCACTCCCTCCTCCATCCCCCATGGGACCAGCGTTGAGAGAAACACGGTTTTAAATACTAATGAATACTCGTTAAAAAAAAAGAAAAAACTTTAGGACTCCACAGAAAACGTGAATATTTTACATAAACATTTTTAATTTTTTTCCCTTCGAATTTTTATTCTGACTCGTTTATTTTCCTCATAAACTAGTTAATTTTACGGCCAGTTTGCCGCCTCCTAAGGTTGCAGCCCCGGGCATGGGCAAGGCTTGTCGCCACCCCCTCTAGCGCCTGCCCTGATCCATTTTTCACCAGGACTCCAGATGTTGATCGCGGGACCATTACCACATCCTTTCTAACATAATAATAATGATCCAGTTGAATGCAATGCTCCAGAGAAAGCGAGAACTCAATTCCACATCCTGAATAAATGAAAATACTTACTTGAATCAAGAAACGTTTTCCTTCAATCTTAACTTGTGTCATCGTCTTGAATTCTAGTTAAACAATTCTAGTCTTCAACAATTACTTTGAACTTCTTTACTATGTAAGTCCGCATGAAAATCATCTATGAAAAAATTGTTCTGCATCCCTCGATTTATGGAGTGGTTAGGTCGCAAGTCCAGAAAATGTTTCGGATGAATTTCGCGAACTGCTTCGAAAGCGCACCGCAGTTTTATGCATTCCCCCCTTAAAACTGCGGGAGGTCCTCAAATGGTTTTGCAGGGGATAATTTTATTGCTTTTCGGATTCTGTGTTGTTCGAAAGGGGAGGTTTCTCATTCACACAGCTGTGGCCTAGGGCGAGGATTGTGAAATGGACATTTTCTCCACTTCACGGCCAACACAAACTTCTCCCAATTTATTGCAAATAAATATTTCATATATTTGGAAAACTTGCTCAATTTCTGATCTAAAAACCAATTAGGTTTTAAGAAATTTTAATTTTCTGAGTTTTGATTTTAAATTCGGTTTCATTTTAAAGCATTTTTGCATTCCTAGATTGAATTAATTAAAAATATTTTAACACAATCCAATATTTCGTGTGAAACGGCAATTAACTACAATTTTAGTTTCTAAAATCATTTCTGTTTGCTCATGTTTTTAAGTTTTTTGAGTTCTCACATTTACTTAATTAAGATTGATTTAAAGACCAATATATTTTTTGACACATAGTTTATATAATTTAAAAGCTCTTTACTTTGTTTTCATTTTTTTTTTCCTTTTGAAAAATGCCATGACCAAAATGTACGCAGGCTACTGTGATAAATAATACTTGAAAGGGATGGAATATGACTGAAAATGGTAAATCTAAAATTCAGTTTTTTCAGGTAATATTACAATTAGACTACAGAATACAAATGTTGCAGAATGAACTAAATATTTCCCTGTGTACCACAAACTACATTATAATAAATCTATTGTAGTTCTACATTGCAGTATTTGAAAGTCATGCTACAAAAACAAACTTGCTTAACTACCACGATGGGGAACTGAGAAAAAAATAGATATTGTTTACAAACTTGGTGATTTCTGGATTACGTTTGTATAACTACTAATTTCTATATAAATATTTTGCATTTAAAACTCTTGTGAATATATAAGGTTCTGATAAGAGTGAATAATTGATCAAATTAACAGTTGTTATATGTCTTAGAATATTTTGAATTAAAAAAGATATTTCAGTCATATTTATTTCAAGTAGAATTTTCATGTTGAGCATAAGTTGGATAGTAACAGATTGAAAAATTAAAGCTTTACAGGCAATGGAATTTTTTTTATGCCTTTACAAATTTTAAATATGTTTTTCTCAGATTTTTAATTTTGAAGATGAGAGTGTTTTCTAATCCCTAAGGCGTTTTTCCTGTTCAAGATAGTCTTGAAATATCTTGTAAATGTTCCCTTACATATGTTCTATAAAAGTTCATATGGATTTAGGTCTGAGAGCTCTAGTTATTTTTTAAAAATATCTTAATGTTAATATTTAAAAAAAGTTGGGTTTTTTCCAGGTTTAGCCATAAAGCCATAAAAATAATTATTAAAATTCAACAAAGAGATATATTTTAAATTTTATACTTTTTGTTTCCAATAATCCAAGAAATATTAATCACTTACAATAATTAAATATTTTTAATAATTTAACATTTTAGAAAAGTTTTAAAATTTTCAAAACTGTTTAGTGCTTTAAAATTGTGAAATAATGGCTTGTCAAACTAACCTATTATTTTCAGAATCAATATAATAGTATAATTTGAATATAAAACAAAAAATAGTTTTACTGTGACACAAACTGTTTACGACTTCTACTCATATTGTAAAAAGATAGAAAGATAAATATATAACATAGTGGCAGTAAAAAACACATTCATAATATGTTAAAATCCTGTCCCGATACAAATTTCAATGCATTTTCCGAACTGTAGCTAAAAACAGTAATATGTTTATTAGGACAGAAATTATTTATATTTAGATATATTTTTCCTTATTAAGTACATAATGAATAATAGCAAGATAATTTGTAAAATCCTGAAAGATTTTAATGAAGAAAAAAGCCAAACATAATTTTAGATAGTTAGAAATTTAATTATATAATACACAAATATATGCATGTTTTAAAAGAAATAAGTTGGCTAAGAAAATGAAATTTACTAAAAATTTCCTGAATAAAATAAATCAGATTTCATCCTCAAATACATATAATTGTAAGAAAAGCTTTTATTCAATTTACAATTAGTTACAAAAAACCTTTAATAAAAAATTTTAACTGGTATAAATTGCAAAAAATATCAAAGAAGTATGAGAAAAACACATACATGTCGTTTACAGAAATGTCACAGTGTGATATTTTTCGAAACACGGCACTGCACACACAGTCCAACATTACAGTCTTTACATTGAAAACAAGTTTTTGATGTTTAACGACTAAATCGTAAATATAAGAAACAACAGTCAAATATCTCGAGTGCAGACGGCGCTCGCTGATATTTGAGTGAGAAAATTAAAGCAGCATAAAATGCGACCTCGTTTGAATTATATCTAATGTGCATATTTAGAACTGTTTAGCGTACTCGAATTAACTCAAGTGCACACGTCAAGGGTTTATATTGCATTCTAAGTCAACACGGTGGCTACTGACGAGCGACTACGTAATTTTGAACCGCGGATAAGTGACGAGGACGATACCTGAGCTGATAACTCTCCTTCCAAACTTCCACATCACAACAACGTGAGGACTTTTGACGTCGACGTGTTTAACGTGCATCAGCTCCTCTTCAACGCTTAACTTTTGTGGTACCAGGGCTCGAACACTGGACACGAGTTCATAACCACGACCATCAGGCTACCGTGGCCGCAAAAGAAAATAGCAATTTTGAAAGAAATGTAATGGAGAAGTATATTTGAAGAAATAACTTCAAAACTTAACGAAAAACTAAAATATCAAAATTTATTTTAGGAATAATAGTGAATATAACTTCGTACACCTAAAACCACTTTACGCAGTGTATTTTGAAAGTGAACGTTTCCCCTTTTAGAGAAACTTACTATAATTATGTCAAATTTTCCTTTTGTTTTGCTCTAAGGGGATCCCCGAAACAACGTAATTTATTTGAAACACAAAATTACTTATGGTTGAATCTAATACCATTCCCTACAAAATGAATGAAAACCCTTTTTTATCATATAAATTGTTTTTGAATAGGAGATGGTTAGTTAATAAGAACATTTAAAACGTGTCGGCAATCTATGGACCTGTGGCACGTGGTACAATTCTTAGTGGCACTCAGCACTACTCTACAAATATGTCAATTCTTGAGTGGATGGAAATTGATAATAGACCTTATTTGACAAACATCTTCTGAGAGAGAGTTATGGACATTTATGGAACTACAAAATAATCTGAAAGATAATTCTAAGGATAAATTTACAGCTATTTTGTAAATAATTGAGTGTTATTGCTAGGGGATTTAATTGTTGAAAAAAGAAAATTGCATGTACTCTGCTTTCCACTTATGATTCGGCATATCAAAGTAAAAAATCTTTCCTAATATGAAAAATATTTCGACTCCGCAAAGAAATTGTTTAACAACTGAATGCTCAGAATCGTGTCATGCATTATACCCCTGGTTTTGCGATATGAAAGAAGAGTCGTGAAAGAGTTAATTCGCATTACAATTTTTATTTAACTCTAATGAAGGGAATCATTTATATTTCACTTTGTCTATTTCTTATTTAAGTAAATATGTTGGAAACATACATTTTTAATTTTTTTATCTTTGTTGAAGAAATAGTAACATTTTATATTGTTTATTTTTATGTTAATAAATGTATTTTATTGATCCATAATTAATATAAAATAAAACTGTAAATCTAAATTATTTACCTCTATTCTTTAAATCTGCAAATATTACCGTAAGAATCGAAGGATTTCAAAAATTTCTTACTATGTGGCACGCTGAATGATACTGACAGATTGGTTTGGCACGTCTTAGCTACACAGTTGCCACCCCTGATTTAAAATGTTGGGTAAGATAACCATTATATTTTTAAAATTTTATAAATATACAAAAGGAGAGTATTTTGTCAATACATGTTTTAAAAGGAGTAAAGTTTACGAGAACGAAATATAAAATTGCGTTAAAATTATTGGTACTCTATCAACCGTACTTCTTTTTATATATATATATATATATATATATATATAAAGTACGTCGATAGAGTACCGTAGTTACTACCAACTCGTGACAATGAATTGGAAACTAAGTTCACAATTTTCATTGTTATTAAAATATATAAAATTTTACATGACTTATTTTTGTATTTGTTATTTTTATATTCCTTACTGAGAAAGCAACAAATGGGAGTTCATTACCTGCCAAAACTGCAGAGGCCTGGTTGTTTACTCCACAAGCTCCTACCTTATGCTTACTCTTCCCTACTAAGTAAAAATGCCGTCTTCTGCTCGTCAAGATCATGGAATTGCAGATATTGTTTTCCATATATTTTAAATATTAGTTTTCTAACTTCTACATCAGCCTTTTAATAGTCTACACTCCTGCAAAGAAGTCTGAATTCAAAACTATAAAAACATATTATTCCCAACAATGTCATTTATACCTTTATTTTTTATAATACGTTAAACTATTAATTTGTTATCGCGACTATTTAATATTAAATGCGAAAAAAAACGAATAAGTTTCAAACTGAAACTTAAAATGAATTTTTCAAAAATTGTCATCGATATTCTCATAACTTTTACATATTGTCATTTTAGCATATCACACATCTATCTTCTATGCAAAAATCTATTATAAGTTCATCAAATGTTTCAGCATATTTTTACTCATAACATGCAGTTTTCAACCACATTGTGAGGCCGCGGTAGCCTAATGGTCAAAGTAACGGACTCGTAGCTGACGTGTCATGAGTTCGACCCCAGCACCACTGAAGATCCGCTGTGTAAGGGAGCGATGCTCAAGCGTCATCCTCGTCACTTGACCATGGTTTAAAATTACGAGGTCCGTCGCCAAGTGAGTGAATATTAACGTCGCACTGTTCAGCTACACGAGGGCTTTTAGTGATGGACCTCGTAATTTTGAAAAATGGTCAAATGACGAGGACGACACCTGAGCTGGCACCCCCTCTCCTAACTACCACACCACACCAACGAGAGGACATTTCAGCTCTCGATAGATTTAACGTGCATCGCTGCCCTACAAGGCGGGTCTTTTGTGGCACTGGGCTCGAACTCGAGGCATGCCAACCATGATTCGATACCTTGACCACCTGATACCCCGGCCACAGGACCGTCGCCAAAAGCCCTCAAGAAGTTGAGTAGAGAAGAGAGAGAGTGCAACTTTAATATCCCCTCACTTAATTAAATTATATGAAATTTAAGGAATACTTGAAAAAAAATATTAGAGAATTCGAATATATATATATATATATATATTAAAAAATCAATCTGATGATAATTTTAAATATCCAAAGAATTATTAGTATTTAAGGTAAATATATGTTTTTCAACTGAGTATGTGAGACTTGATTGATTGATTGATTTAATATTAACGTCGCACTGTTCAGCTACACGAGGGCTTTAGAGTATGTGAGACACGCATAAATATCTTTTTCGAAATTCCAATGCAGAATTTTAGTGGAGCTAATACAAATTCCTAGTTTTGCATGGTTAAGATTATAAAAATGTCCAAATTTTAATAACCTTTTCTTCAGTCAACCACTAATGGAACATGAATGATGAGGGATTATGCATAAATATATATTTTTTTAACTTGAATTTAAAAAGGATCTTTATATTTATTTATATGCGCAAATGTTAACTGTAAATTTGTCCAGATGCTTTTAAATACTCTTTATTTGAAGATTCAAGTTAAAAAATATAAACTTGAAGTTAAAGTTCTCTTTGAATGAAATTAATGTTCAGACATTCAAAATTCAAATATAATTTGTTACCTGAACAATACAAAACAAGGGATTCTATGTAAGATGCCCTGAATATCTGGCTTTAAAATTATGAAAAACTAAAAGATTTAAATAGGGTTTTTTTAACAATGCATAAAAACTTTTTGCAAATAATGTAATACAGAAGCTTAAAAATTATTCATGTTTAGAAGTGTCCGAAATTTTAAAAGATTTTAAATTTTGAACCTTTTTTTTTATTTTTTGACACATAACAAAATAATCATTTTTAAAAAAAATCCCTGAAAGTATTGATTAAAATAAGAAAAATGAAACAGTAAATTATCCTCAATGTTTTAATATATAATTTGAATTTAAATACTACAGATATTTTTTAAAAACTTAGACATACATTATAAAAACTTAATTCCATTTGAGAATTTTAAGGTAAAGAAAAAAATGAGAATTCTCAACTCGTTGACTCGCTATTTGTGTACACTTTAGGTTGAAGATTTTACGATTGCCATAGGAACCGGTCTCCCCGTGAGCCATAAAAGTTCCCCTCAATGCCCATTGTGTCTCCCCGACCGTCTCTAATTATCTTTCAAGATCGTAAACCTTTAAAGGGGGAAAAGAATTCGGAAAAATACGACCTTACCGGTTTTGAACACATTACTTGAAGGGGAAAAAATCTGGTTCATTTTTGGTGAGTCCCCGGCCTTAGGAAAAATTCAGTGTGGTCCGTTTTCGAAGCCTCTCTAGTAGGGCGGAAAAATCCGTCCTGTCCAGTTGGAGGGTTAATTGAAAGGGAACATCGCAATTTTCAATAAAAATGGGAACTGCAATATTTTCATGTCCAAAACAAAAATAAAATATTGTGCCTGATTTTTAAAAACCCTATTTCAGTTGCTAAGGAATATAATCTTAAAAAGCACTAAAACCCAAATCATAAAGTAATCAAAAACGATATTTGTCGATTCAACAATAGCACTTGCAAGAAATTTAGGTATTGATCCCGTATTTTTTATCTCGAAACTCAGGAAAAAGGTCCGTTTATTTGATTATGAGGGCAGTGATGAACAAGTTTCAAAGTCCATCCAACAAATGAAGACTGCTTTTTATTTAGTAATTCTTGATCATATGCTCTCTTCGGTAAATGAAAGATATATTTTATTATCTGTGTGTTATTCATCATTTTGCTTTCTGTATGAGTTTCGCAACATTTCTAATGATGAAAACCTGCACGGACTGAGATATTAAGTTACAGGTACAGAAGGAAGGAATTATTGTGAACGATATAAACGGTATACAACTTTAATGAAATAACTCCATTTAAAGATATTCTTCCTGGTAAACAGCCTATTGAGATAGTAAAAATTATAGTCAAAAATAATCTCATTCCCTGTTTTCCAAATTTTGCTCTGGCAATAAGAATTTTTTAATCTAACCTGTTTCTGTAGCTTCAGGTAAAAAAAGTTTCTGTAAATTAAAAAAAAAATTATTTGAGAAATATTAATATGACACAAAAAAAGTTTTCGGATTTAACCATCTCATTTCTATTGAATTCAAAATCTCTGAAAAAAATTGATTTCACTGAAATTGCTGGACAAATTTGCTTGTCAGAAAGCCAGAAAAGTTATTTTATGTTAATTATTAGGTAGCCTTTTTGTAGGAGGACTGATTTACAAAGGTGTTCAAAGTTAAAGAACTTTGCCTATTTTGTCGAATTTTATAAAAAAAAAAGAGAAAAGAAAAATGAGTCTTACAATAGTCGCATATGATGTGTAACATCCTTCATGGTATCGTGGTAAATACGCAATATTAATTTTTTTCCTGAAAAAAAAATGAATCGGGTATGATTGGAAATAATTTTCTATCGAATAATTATATCTTTAATGAAAATTGTATTTTTAATATATATATATATATATATATATATATATATATATATATATATAACAAAAGGAGTTAAAAAAATGCAATATTTTATCAAAAATAATTATTCTTGTTCAATTTGGGGAAGAGCGGAGACAATAGACTTATGATAACTAAAATATGACACATATACTTGTGATTTCAAAGTATTTCATCGTTGGGTGGATGACCTGAGTACCCAGCTCTTTCGAGCAACAATCTCATATCAGTAGGTAATTGAGTGACTGTACATGATTGACTTTTGCCCTTTGTTAAGTTTAAATGCTTTAAAAATAAAATAAAAATACTGGGGATTTTGGGAAAATAAAAATTTAAAATATTAAACAGCATTGAAATTGAGAAAAGAAGCTTCGAAGTCGGCACAAAGCACCGAAAATAAAGTTAAAATTTCGATCATGGGTGAGCGGGGCTAAGCCGACCAATGGGAATGCAGCTAGGATCATGAAAAAGTAGTTGAAAATAAAACAAAAAACAGCTTCTTTTAAAAGCTATTAAAAATATACTATCAAGAATAAAAATAGTAGAGGAACATTTAAATAAAAAGAGACCAGTCGGAATAATTTTCTGAGGAAAATTGAAAAATGGAGCAATCTGGGGATCGAACCGGATGCAATGCATTGTGAGCAAATGACTCTTACCACTAGACCACGGGGGACTTATTTAAAGAGGTGAAATAAGCATTTAAGATGAAGGAAGCGAGATTTGAGAGGAGAAAAATAATTATATGAAGATGGAATCTGAGAGAATATTTCTAGGTCAGTTGAAATTTGGATCAGGGATATATTTCTCAATATCCAAAATCGAGAGATTACTAGAATTATCAATATTTTGAAAGAAGTTTGTTGCAATCTTTTTGAGTAACTGTCTAATTGACAGCTAATTAGATTAACTGTCTAATTGACTTGTCTAATTTTACTTGCGGTCCTAAGGTCAATTTCAAAGTATTTAAAAACCTTTGAAAAACAGCGTCAATAACAGTACCACTGTTGGCAGTAGAAGCATTCTAATATGTGTTCATTTCGTGCTTGAGTTGATCATTCATAAAAGCTATGAGCGACTCAGCTTTTGGAAAACTGAAGTTAAAGTTAAAATCATCACTCAAAATCAAGGGAAGCGAGTGATTAATTTTTTTAAAAGATCAGAACCACCTTCGTTATATGGTAAAAGTACAAAATGCAGGAAATGTTTAATTTTTTTAACCGTTTGATTCAAAGAAATGTATACAACCACCGAAATCACTCTTTGTCCATTTTCAAATAAGCATTCTGCCGCACTTATGTCCCCCAATATCGTGACTAACAGATTTAGAGTCAAGCTCTCGAGTGCTTGATAGCTACTAGAGTTGGACCCCCAAGTGAGGGTAGCGAAACAACACAGTCGTGCACTCTCATTGGTCAAATCAAGTCGCGCGCGCTTACGTCACATCCTGTTACACACATCCGTCCCTTTTCACGAAATCACTGCCAACAAATATCCAGCAATCGAGAGGAAAGATGTTACACATAAAAAAAATGAATGAAATGTAAAAATACCTGCTTCAAAACAGTGATATAAATCTTGTACGCCGAATATGTTAGCATATAAGGTACGTGCGGGTGGAGCTAGTCGTGGAAAAGAATTTATAAGCGCACGTGCCAAAATATGCATTTCGTTCGCTAGCACAACTAGCCAATTAATTTCTTTTCGAAGCAATCGGTTAAATGCAAATTGACTCAGTAAAAGTGAGTAACGTGTGTGTTTAGATGACGGAATGAGATGGCAAATAGTAGGTACAAAGCAGTCTCAGATTTGCAGATAATTTTTGAACGCTCAGCATCATGTTCACCAAATGGAAATAGTTTCAGGAGACCTGGTAAAGTTGGTCTAAGAGCCACGGAGAAGATCACCATTTGTCCATTAGAGCGAGGCGTAACAGGGATGTTACAGTTTCTCATAAATTATATGCTGCCACAGGTTCAAGGGTGACTGTTCCCAGAAGACTTTAGGAGAGAGGGCAAGAAAACCTGTTGTTTGTCAGTTGGGCGAGCAAGAGAATGCGGTGAAAAGGAAGCGGACATCATAGATAGGGAGCATGGATCAATTGGTGACCGTTCTCTTCAGCCTAATCAGCGATTCTCTTAGTACTTGAATAAGAAGAGGACAAAAAATTGACGATATAGGAGGCTTAATGATCTGGGAAGTTATCACGTTGGATTGGTCTCTGAAAGAGACACTAGGACAATGAGATCGTGGAGCACTCTGTTCGGCAGAGCCCTTTTTTAATTGGACTGGAAAGCAAAGAATATTTACCGGATTTCTAGACCCTATGTGATGCTTTAAGGAGGGCAACTCCCTCCAAGGCCTAATACCACAGGAACTCATTATTTCCAATATAAAATCATGATAAAATCATGATATACCTGCAAGAAGGAACCATACCTCCTATTAATCCTTTCATGACCAGACGATTCTTCCGGTTAAGCCTAACTTCATTTAAAAATTTCTGTAAAATTATTGCTATAATAAATAAACTGCAATTAATATACAGTTTAAAATCATTCCAAACTCCATAAGTTTCAAATTAAGATCACATTGGTGTGATAAAGGGCCTCAGAATGGGCAAAACGTATTCTCACATATTACACCGTGTTCCCTGAAGTGATCACATATATGTGATCATGGTCCTGAACGGGTTAACCCCATATTTTGTTCTATTATGCATTCGCTGTTTCATGCCTTCCGACTCCGATTAGTGCTACAACCGATCTTGAGGGTGTTTTATAAATGCTAAGAATTATTATTTGAATTACGTCAAACTTATGCACATACCAAATTTCAGTTCAATCTGCCCAGAAACTCTAGAGATAATCGGCCCAATCTAAAAATTTTCTTAATTTTAAACACCTGTGAATATACTTTTCGTTTCACTAGATTTATGCTTAGTGTTTTTTTATTAGATTATATTTTCTGCGTAAATGTGTATGTTTCGAATTATAAAATGTCTATTTTTATTTTAACATTTTTGTTTTGTTTAATATGTTGTTAAAAGTATTTTGTCGCTATTATAAAAATAAAGAAATAAAGAGTTCTGTACTTAAAATTTTATTTGCATTTTTATTAATGTTTCCCTTTTTACTCTTCTACAGGTAGATGAGTTTCTAACATCAACGTTAAGTAGAAATCAAAGTATGACAAATTCTCTTGAGGGGCGGCACGTGGGCAGTCAACACCCAAGGATCGGCCCTGACTGGGGTCACTGCCAAAAACTTTTACAAATATCCTCATGTTGCATTTCGTCAGTGATCTCTTCTATGATCCTCTTGATGCTAAAATCAATTCTTAAAAATTAATAAACTTCGAGATTTCTTAGGGACATTCGGAATCCGTTTGAAAAACCTTCTTTACAAAGAAAATATTTGTTTTCTGATCTCATATTATTTTCGTTGCATTTATTTGTTTTATAAAATATTTTAAGAAAAGATCATTTAAATAAAAAATTTTCTGTTAAACTGAGTCGGAAAAATTTCAAAAAGCGCTTACAAAAATATTAATGAAGGCTTTCTGCGTCTTTTTTGTGAGTTTTATATACAATGCATGAACTAATACATCTGTTGTATTAATAAGTTTTTAATATTTTCTGTTTCTAAGTTTAATATACTGCATCTAATATCAGAAGTTTTACTTTTTACGAAAAAAATGAGTATTTAATGAAGTCTTAAATTAGGGACATTATATAATACTGATTAAATTATGCCATTATTGGAAGTTTGAAGGTATTCTATTTTGCTGTGATCCATTTCATTTTATAAACTCTATTTATTGACTTTTCATCAGTTTGTTTTTCGAGCCGCTTTCATATTTTTTAAAATTATTTATGCTTGTATTATGTAATATTATGAACGCAGAAAATGTGGATCTTTTTAAAGTAAAAAAAAAAAAAAAAAACTTAACTATGCTTATAAATACAGTTATCTTTGAGCCCACGTTACTTCGGTTTCCTTCTCCATACAAAAATGAAAAGAAACTGTTGCAAAAATCTTTCCACATACTTAACAAATTTTTTTCATTATACACCAATAAAAGTAATCTATTAAAATCAAACTATCTATTTGTTTAACGAAACAATTGTAAACTTCTTTTTACTCACGCAATAGGAAGAAACTCTCACGAATTTCAACTGGAATTTCGGGGAGATAATTCTCGCATTACTTTTTTGTTCAAGCATTGACCTTAGATTGAATAACACAGCGGTTTGGGTGGAGTTTCTACATAATCGGCATTTCTTTCATTTTCCTTGAAAACGAATATAGAAAATGGTAATGGTATTCTTTTTTTATGTATCAACTCACTAGACCACTTTCAACCTCCACAACAGCGTCCGACCTTAGGAAGGTCTCCAAACCTGTTCAAACCTGTCGTGCTGCCCTCTAGAATTTGAGCTTAAAGATACTTTCCAATGACTAATTACTACATCTTATTCATAATAAATAGAAACATTTTCTATTCCATTATATATTCAAATTGTATCACACGATTTTGTACAGATTTTTCGAAGTAGTGCAGATATATTCTTGCCGTACTTTCATGTGTAGAGAATCAGGGACCTGCTACCTACCCTCCAATCTTTGGAAAACCGACATTTCGGCAGCAGAGGCTTGATGGTCTGAGCAGTCATCACACTGTATGGCTGCACACACCTCCATGTCTTTTATAGAAGCACTAGGATTGCTGAGGGAGGAGGTCTTGGAACCCTTTGTTCTCTTTTTCACCGGTGCAGTTGGCCCTGGTTTTATTTGAAATGATGACAACGTGAGACACGTAAAACTCATCGAGTGAAGGAATTTCTGGAAAGGGAGGATATACGCCGAATGGATTCGCCAGTTAGATCTCCAGACCTCACCACTATAGACCATGCCCTAGGGAGGGCAATTGTAAACCACCTCCAATAACCATCCAAGGCCTGAATACGAGTGGGATTAATTGCCACAGGAACTCATTAATTCTCTTATTTTCAGTATAAAATCCTGGTGTGAGGCCTGTTTATCTGATAGAGGGGGCCAAACCCTCTATTAACCATTTTTTTTTACATTCTGCAATTGCTGTTTCATACCTTCCGACTTCACTGCATGTTATACACGTTGATGCGCATGTATTTTAACTGTTGAATGATTATTTTTATGTATTAAATGTGTGTGAGCTCTATATCCCTACCAAATTCCATTCAAATCTGTCCTGAAGTTCTAGAGATAATCGACGCAATGTAAAAACTCTTAATTTTGAACACCATTGTAAAGGGTGTTTTTTTATAGAGGTATAGAACTTTAAATTCCAATAAAACAATGATGTATTATTCGATTGACATGAATTTTTTTTATTCGAAAGATAATCTTGTGGCATTACATTTTAAATATGATTTCTGGCATAGGACTGCCACGGCTGGCTCGGATGTAGTCCAATCTGGACGTCCAATTTTCGATGACTTTTTCCAACATTTGTGGCCGTATATCGGCAATAACACGGCGAATGTTGTCTTCCAAATGGTCAAGCGTTTGTGGCTTATCCGCATAGACCAATGACGTTACATAGCCCCACAGAAAATAGTCTAGCGGTGTTAAATCACAAGATCTTGGAGGCCAATTCACAGGACCAAAACGTGAAATTAGGCGGTCACCAAACGTGTCTTTCAATAAATCGATTGTGGCACGAGCTGTGTGACATGTTGCGCCGTCTTGTTGGAACCACAGCTCCTGGACATCATGATTGTTCAATTCAGGAATGAAAAAGTTAGTAATCATGGTTCTATACCGACGATCACCATTGACTGTAACGTTGTGGCCTTCATCGTTTTTGAAGAAGTACGGACCAATGATTCCACCAGCCCATAAAGCGCACCAAACAGTCAGTTTTTCTGGATGTAACGGTGTTTCGATATACACTTGTGGATTAGCTTCACTCCAAATGCGGCAGTTTTGTTTGTTGACGTAGCCATTCAACCAGATGTGCGCTTCATCGCTTAACAAAATTCGCTTATGAAAATCGGGAACAACGGAAATCTCGTTTTGGGCCCATTCGACGAATCTACGCCTTGCTTGATGATCGTTTTGATGAATTGCCAAATCAAACTGAGAATAAATCACTTGACAGCTGTTAAATCGATCACCATCTTGGAAAGTAATGCCAACTTAAACTTCTATACCTGGAAAAAAACACTCTTTATTAAGTCATTGTAAGCCAGTGTGGCTTGTTTTCTAAACTAGATAAAACTGGATATTTTAGTAGATTATTACGATGAATCCAGAACTTTCTACTATACAGGTAAAATAAAAGAACCATTTCTCACAAGAATCCTGAAAAATAACTATGACGTGATTCAATGAGTTATTGTATGTCCTTTTCTTTTTCTATGACTAATATATCTAAAAAAAATTTTTAATTCAACATAGCAATCACTTAATCATTTTTTGTTTAAAAATTACCGTTGTTTGCAATCGATGTGTGAAATTTAGAAACTTCAACTTAAGATATCCGACTACATTTGGAACCACTATTTTAAAAAAGCGAATAAATGTATAATTTTCATGATATTTAGTGTCACTTAGATTAGAATACGCATATAAAATTGTTTTAAGGACATTTTGACAAAAAAAATTAGTTAAATACAATGTTTCGGCAAAAAATTAACTTAGAATAACCTTTTTCAAAATGTTCTCCTTTTGTGAAAAATGCTTCTATTATAATAATATTTTGCTTGTATATAGCTCAGACCTCTCTACAGAGGCTCAACTATGATTTTTGAAAAATTCCCATTATTTTCAGAGTTACCACCAATTGAAATAATTATCGGCGTTTTTTTCTTAAAATATCTCCCCTCTGTTGTCGTAAAACATGGAAAAACCGACTTCTAAGTTATATATTTCAAAAATTCTAGTTGAGCCTCTGTACAGAGGTCTGAGCTATATACAGGCGAAATATTATTATAATAGAAGCATTTTTCACAAAAGGAGAATATTTTGAAAATGGGTCATTTTATGTTCATTTTTTGTCAAAATATTATACTTAAATAATTTTTTATTGTAATACTATTCTTATAAAACAATTTTATGAACATTTTCTAATCTAAGTGATACTAAATATCATAAATATTATCCATTTATACGCTTTTGCAAAATCATGGTTCCGAACGTAGTCGGATACTTTAGAAGAATAAGTATTTAATACTTTTATGTACAATAGCGGCACTGATTTGAATTAAACTATAGTTAAACTTCAAGAGTCCTTGCATAAAATATTTGTCCGGTTTGAAAATATAAATTGATTACCTCCCAGAAAAAACAGCAGATTAATTAACTTTTCAAAAAGAATCACTAAATCTGTACACTTAAAATATGCGGTCATCGATTCTCGAAATGACGTATTTGAAGATCCCGGGAATAATGTTTGACTCCTTTACCAATAGGCAAAATCATCTTCGACAGAAAGGATTTAAAAGTTTAAATACCATTAAAGTCACATCTTCTTAAATAGGTACAAGAACTCATTATCTTTTGTCTATTACAACTCGCTCTGCATTTGATTACGGTAGCCAACTTTTTTCCCCTTTACTAATAGAGAAAAAGTAGAAAGCAGTATACCGGTTGATTCAAAAATAGTGTGACCATTTTCAAAGCATCATAATTTTTTATTGAATAAAGTTATTTACTTGAAATTTTCAGGGTGGTTTCCTTTAGCATACTACCCTTTAAGTAAACATTTAGCTAAGGCAAAAGAGCTTTCTAGAACTTTTTGGGGGAATATTTCTAATTTCCTCTTTAATTGATTTTGAAGCGCTTGGAGAGTTCTTACTTTACACACACACACACACACACACATATCTCTATTTAATTGTTTTTTTAATATTCTCATACAAAGTATTCGCAAGGAGCACAGTTTGGGGGGGGGATATCTATTTCTCATAAGGAAGAAAATTTATTTATTTATATTTTTTATCCATTTTATAGTTAATTATGCAATAGGACATGGGGCAGAATCTTGGTGGGAAAAAAACTTTCCTCGAAGGTAAAGACGTTTACTCTTTCTTTGATCATGGACTTCAAAACTTTCTGCTGATTGTATGTAGCATCAATTTTAGCCCTTGGCTCTACTCAAAAAATGGTTTTGTTAAGCCTTGAGAGGGCATTTCCATCTATACAATAGCATCTGACGGCTGACTTGCCTTTTCCAAAAGAGCTGTGTCTTTGCGACGCTTTTCACATGAAACTTGTTGTATCTTCATTTCGCCAGTTGTAAATAACAAGAAGAAGAATCTGAAGTTACCCATGTTTTATGTATACCTTTGCGCAGTGGAACACAAAGGGGGGGGTCTGGGGGTCCGGACCCCCCAAAGTCCTTTATTCTTTTTCCGATTGATTATAATTCTAAGTATATAGTACGTAAAATTTAGTTAATTATTTGTTATTAATGATTAATTTTATTAATTAATGCTAATTATTCATTCAAAAATTAGTTTTTATATTGTGTTTTGTTCCCGTAAAACGACAAAATCAAAAGGAGCATGATACAAGAATGGTGAACTTTCGACTCTGAACCCCCCGTCCCTTGAAAATTCCTGTGTGCGCTACTGCCTTTGCGTAAAATTAAATACAGAGATCAAGAGCGTTTTCTTCGTTTTTCTACGGTCTTTACAGACATTTGACGACAGGCTGGTTTATTTACCTTTTTATAACCAATTTTCTTTATCTAACGACAAATTGTCGATTGCGATACTTATAGTTTCTTTGTCGAAGTTCTTTGAAGCAGAGGATTTTCTACAGCGATAATTCTTTTCAACTCCTTTTTTCTTCTTTTTCATTAAGGACTTCCTTTCGTTCATGTTTTTTTCCTGGAGTTTTTGATTGCGAGCCAAATTTTACTTTGTTTCGTAGTTTAGATAGTAATACATTAGAAAAATGTATTTTTTGTGATTTTTAAATGCTTTATAACAGAAATTCAACAAACATCCTTCAAAAGCCTTAAAATTTTTTCCGGGTTTGAGGATGATATTTCCATTCTATAATTTACTTCCACTAATAAAAATAGTTAGATTAGTAAATTAAGTATTTCGTTTATAAAATACAACCATTAGTAAAACGATAGATATTCACAATAAATAGTTATATGCTTTTAAAATTCGTCACACACTAATTTTGAATCAACCGGTACAATTATTGCTATACGCTTAGCCCCGGGTTTCCCAAGAAACATTCCGGACGAAATACGGCATATTACGAGCAAAATCTATGAGGTGTAGTATTCGAAATTGTTTTCATTTGCTTAAAATTTTAATAAAAATATTAGCCTTAAAGAATTGATTTTCTCATTCAAAATATTTTTTGGGGATACATCCACAAAACTTCCTATAACTAAAAAAACAAGAAAAAGAAAACAGTGTTTTTTTTTTTTTAAAAAAAAAAAACTATGCTTTTACATGCTAACATCACCGCAGCCAAATTTGCTCCACGTGAATCGCGTCATGATATAACAGCAAAAGAAAACAATAAGAAAATATTCTCAATCCCATGTTTTATTTGAACAAAACACAAAGTTTTCAGTTTCAAAGATTTCAAAAGTCAGATTTTGGTGGAAAATGGTTCGGTACTGACTTCAAAATAGTCAGTCTTTTGTTTTTCCAAATGATGTCCAACTCCCCCCTCATGTTTCTCATTTTCTCCTCCCCACATTCTTTCAACGGTTTATGGGCACATGTTTCGGTATCAATAAAATTTTATTTATAATTAACCCTTTATCTACCGACGGTACTTATAAATACCACACACTTTAAAAGAACATAAACCATTTTTACGAATACTCAAAAGATACTTAGCAGGAATATTCTTTTAAATCTACTCTTCCATGATATATGGCAGCACGGTTTTATGATGAGTATTTTAGCGGAGAAGGCGAATAGTTTATTAGCAAAAAATGCTTTTTCAGCTGACATTTTGATAGGATTGTGGAGGTTGTCATTTTTGTTTCGAAAAAGTAGTTAATGTCCAAAGGTAAATGTCTTATTTTTTGTATGTAAATGAAGACTTTAGAAAACGATTTGACTATTTATTTTAAGTGTACAGTGTATATAATTAATTTTACAGTTGTATATCTTTAATTAATTAATTAGCTCTAACGCATTAAGTTTCTCAAAGTTGAGTATTTTGTTAATGTATGTCCCTTAATTTTCTACGTAGTGATTCAAAAAAAATTATTGCATGAAAAAAACTGCAGTAAATTATAATGTGATAGATAAAAAATTATACATTGGATTACCTTTGCACAGAAAGAATCCTTCTCTTTTCTAGTGAGTTAGTCTGTCAAGCTTTCCATGACGCGTTTCCTACTTGCGTGTTTGATATCATAGCGCGATTCACGTTGCGCAAATTTGGCAGTGGTGACATAAGTGCCTACACAATCATTGCCCTTCAAGAACTATTCATCTCTAAAGCAGATATTCTTCAGTGGATCCTACCTCCACGTGTTTATGAAATTCATAAAGTAGATATCTATACGCATGTGTGAACTCCTCTTTCAAAATAAAGATCTTCCAAAAATTATAGTGAAAAATATGTTTATATATAATATATTGTGAAAATAAGTATATTATTATAAACATAAGCTTCTCCAGATCCTTGGAATATTATCTCTTAGATTCCTTAGGAAGATCTTGAAACATATTTCAAAAGACGACAGAAAAGTAAAAATGAAGGAGAATGAGCAAAGAGCAGAAGGTATAAGAATTTTAATTATATCTCACATCACGAAAACTGAAATAGCCAAGCTGCAAACAATAGATATACAGTAGTTTGGATTAATAAGATACTATCAAAAAATTATCATTTAATGTCTTATATTTTCTATTTAAAGACGTGGAGATCCTCCACTGTGCTCGGAATTTTAAATACCGGAAACAAGCTTTCACTTCATGTAAACCTGTATTAAATACAAAATTCAACGGAAAAAATTTATCTTGCAAAACTTGGTGAAGGGTCCTAATTATCAATAGAGAAATGCTTAACAAAAGAACTCGTTCAAAAAGTTCAAGAATCTACAAACAGATTATGAAAAATATAAATCTCCATCCAATTCTCTCGGAGCATACGGCTTTGGCCAATTCTCCAAGCTTGCAATGATTGCGCTGTACTGAACTGAACTACACTTGTGTGTTGTTGTTTATGATCTTTCAAGTGATTGTTCTTTTTATAGCTAGTGTTCATATAACATTTAGAATTTTTCTTAAAAATATTTGCTATACACTCAAGCAATTTTATTATGCTTAAATCAACTGCAAGGACATTTAAAGAACATAAGACATTTTAATGAAAGAAAGTCAGTAATGAATGTATTGTCATTGACATGAAATTTTGCTGATGCTGATTCCATTCTATCGATGGGATTAATTTATTTTTCAGTGGAGAAAAAGTTGTATGGGTGTTTCAAATTCAAATGATGCGGATTGTGATTTTAGAAATGGGATTGTAGATAGTATTGTTTTAGCCTGTGTTTAATGCTAAAATACTAATATCCTTAGTTTTGAAAGCAGTGAAATGTTGGAACTGGGAAAGAGCATAACTTAGATTATCATTCAATAACTGTGATGAAGCTACTCAATTTCATTTAGAATGTCCTTCCTGTATATATGATAGTATTTTTTTAAATTCAAAGCAGGGTGACAATAATTTCAAAAATTATGAATTTAATGATAGTTTAATGCATGCTAAGGGATGGACCCTCAGAGGGCTCATCTTCTTTAGATGAGTAAGGGTGTTACAATCTCGAGATGCCCTAGTGATCTTTTCCCAAGTCCCTTTACTGTCTTTAGTAAATACGGTTGTCACGAACCCGGGGTACCCTAGTGATCCTTCTCTATTTCCGATCTTTTTGTCATCCAATTTCCTCTTTCCAGTCCACACCACAGTTATATCTTTGAAACGAATAGATTTAAAAACTATTTTGTGATTTGATTTTTATAGATTAATTTGTTGGATTACTTAATATCCGATATTCATAGCATAGTTTGATTTCTATTTTTTTCTGTTAATTTGGTTTTACATTTATTATTTTTCTTTCCTTTTTGTTTTTGACTAACACTGTTGGACCACATGTTTGCGGCGTCCCGTCAGGAGGAAAATGGTGTCCTGGGGATACCTTTGCGTTCCCTTAGGCCTATGCCTCTCTGTAGACTGTGTCAACTGGCTGGTGATAAGTCTCTTCGGAGACATTGCTGTAGGGCTAGCGCTGCAGATAAGGGGTGTCGGCCCCGATGCTCTAGCGCTATATGATGGGTGTACTTCAGGTACACGCCAAGATGAAGTCTTCTCGCTATATATATAATGCATCCAAATTTGCTGTGCCAGGGGAAAGCCCTCGTTTTACCCAGTTAAAACATTGATAATATTGCTACAACTTCACGGTTTTTAATTTCGTCACTTCCGAATACTGAAATGTCACGTAAATTTCCCCTTGCGATACAGAAAGTCCTTAAAGGAACGGGTGGAGATCCGAAATCATTTAAAAAGTTAAGAGATCCGGTGATTTACTCATTGAAACAACATCTGCTTTACAGTTTAAATCTTTTGTATTAGCTAAAACATTCCTAGACAGTCCTTTAAACCTTTATGTGTACCGACGGTACTTATAAGTACCACTTACTTTAAAATTACATACAATAAAACCATTTTTCGAATACTCTAACGATACTTAGCAGGAATATTCTTTGAAATCCACTCTTCCAAGATGTATGTGGCAGCACAGGTTCTATGATGAGTATTTTAGCGGGGAAGGCGAATAGTTCATTAGCAGAAAATGCTTTTTCAGCTGACGGCGTTTTCAACGCATTGCAAAGATTGTCATTTTTGTTCCGAAAAAATAGTTAATGTCAAAATTTAAGTGTCTTCCTCTTTTTGTATGTAAATGAAGACCTTAGAAGACGATTTGACAATTTATTTTAAGTGAAGAGTGTATATAATTAATTTACAGTTGATTATCTTTAATTAATTAATTAGCTCAAAGGGGTTAAATTTCCTAAAGTTGAGTTTTTTTATGTATATCCCTTAATTTTCAACGTAGTGATACAAAAAAACATTGCTTGAAAAAAACTGCAGTAAATCATAATGCGGTACATAAAGGGTTAATGCACTCATGTCCATAAATTAAGGATAATTCAGAATCACACAGAAATTGAGCTCTAAAATAAAAATTTCACCTGTAGAATTATCACACACATCTTGAAGAAGAATATGCAAATTACAGGAAAGCACCAGATGGCGCGGATAGAACGTCACAATGACGAGAGGGGTATATGAGGAATGGTGCCAAAAAAGTAAAATTGTTCACAAACGCTTTAAAAGCCTTTCGGTGCAATAACCGCATAGTTATGGCACAAAGGAAGCATTTGGATGTTTTTTAAGTGGTAGAATTATTGGACAACTGGAATGTGGACGTAACCAGCTGGAAGTATCCGAGGAACTTGGAATCGCCCAGAATGTCATCTCCAGGCTTTGGCAACGATTCCAAAATGATGTTAATGTGAGATGTTACAGCACAGGTCGCCCCGAGTTACAACGCCGAATGAGGACCGGTATATATATTTGGCAGTTACTGCCAAAAGAAACAGACTGAGCACAGCATCAGACCTGTCTCGTCAGCTACCGGTACGACAGTTTCAAGGCAGACCGTGTACAGACGCTTAGGACACATTGGTCTATATGCTCGTAGGCCTGTCAGATTTGTTCCACTTACCGCAACTCACTGTCGCCTGCGATTAACCTGGAGTAGAGAGCATGCATTGTGGACACCACAACAGTGGTCTTGTGTAATGTTTTCCGACGAGTCCAGGTTTAGTTTGCCGTCTGATTCTCGTCCGACTTTAATATGAAGAGCGCCAGGTACCCGTTAACACCAAGAGAACACCATTGAACGACACCGTTACGGTGGTGCAGGATGGCTCGTTTGGGGAGGAATTATTCTTGGTTCCAGAACTGACCTGAATGTTCAGAGTGTAACGATGACAGGTCACATCTATCGGGATGTCATTCTGGAACAACATGTACATCTGTTTCGGGGCGCCATGGGTGCTGATTTTCTGTTTATGGATGACCACGCCCGTCCTCACCGTGCAAACATTGTAGACGAATGCCTTCAATCGGAGGATATCACCCGTATGGATTGGCCAGCATACTCACCGGACTTGAATCCAATACAGCATGTGTGAGATATGCTTGGCCGACGAATTGCAGCCCGTCAACCCCCTCCCACCTGTCTACCGGAACTTCGGAGGCCATTGCTTGATGAGTGGTGTAATATTCCCCAAGATCAGATTGATAATTTGATACTCAGCATGCCTAGGCGTTGTAAGGCCTGTATTGCATCATCCGGGAGACATACTCCGTATTAACCTTCATACTAACCATGTTATACTGTTTTTTGTAAATAAGTCCTTTTTTGAAATTTGCTCCTGGGAGAAAAATCGCAATTTTTATTAATTATGTCAAACATATAGCATCTTTTTTGCTCTTTACCTTTTGTTTAATAAATAGATTTTACAAATAAGTCAAATTTGTTTTGCTTCTGTCTCTTTCTTTGCCTGAACTTCATTATCCTTAATTTATGTACATGAGTGTAGTAATTCCTCATAGATCACTAAATTCCTGTCGAAGTGTGATATTCGAGCCAAACCTTTTGTAAACCTCCGAAGCAGAGATTTTAGATGGAATTTGTGATCAGGGTGTTACATAGGTCCGAAGAATAACTATAAAACAAAAGAGTCGGCACTCTTTTTCCAACAAAACATATAATTTTAACTTTCATTAGTCTCAAATTGTCTTCTACTATTAAAGCCGGATATTTGAACTGCAAAATACGACCACATGTTCCGAATTCTCTGCGCTGCTTCAAGTGTCAGAGGTTTGGACATTCACAAATTTCCTGCCGAGGACAACTAACATACTCTAGGTGTTTTGTGTGGTCATTCTAAAGCCAAATTGTATTAAGGTATCCGACTCATGATTTTTTTTAAAAAAAAAATTGACAATTTTTTTATGATTTTATTTTATAGGCCATCTTATTAGCTTAATAAAAATGACAAGTTTTTTATTTTCCATTCACTAGATCTAAAACTACAAGTGTTTTAGTAAAAGCAGATGCCAGAACTTTACATAAGATGTCGAACTTTAAAATGCGTTTCACTCGAAATGTGTTTTTTTTCCCGAAAAGCTCAAACGAGGACAGCGATTGCTCAAAAAGTTTTTAAAATAATTTGCTGAAATTTTGTGTGTATGTTCTGTATAACAGTAGAAGTGTTTTAACCTTCAGATTTATCAATCACTGTTTTATTACAAAATTTAGTTCTTTATGTGAATATAATCACTGTTTTTTTAAGCAATTTCATATAATAACTAAGATAAAGTGCTCTAGTTTTTGTAAAAATTAAAATATCTCTTATTCTGAAAGTCATTTCAAAAAGGAATATCAAAGAAATACATCAAAATTGAGAATTTGTTCATTTACTATTTGTACAGAGCGGGCCACGTTTATATATTTTTTTTATCAATTTTTACCCATTTTTTCAAATTTTAGTAGTAATAATTTTTATCTTTCTCTTCTTTAATTTAACCTTCTTTTCTTAAAAGGTACTAAATAAACCTAAAACCCCCCAAAAAATCTCTATATCTCCATTTTTAAGAAAAAAAGTTGTCGCAAGTAGTCAGATACCTTAACTGTTCACAGCCCCATCCGTCTGATTTTAAATCATGCCCGAAATGGAAAATAGAAAAGCAAATCTCTAGAAAATAAAAACAAATAAAAATATCTCTTATACAGAATCCCGTAAATTAATAGTTCCACCAATATCCCAAACATACGCTCAGACTGCCAAAAAAATCTGCAACTACAACCATTACAATGAAAATATTACAAAAATAAAATGCCCACATATTTGAAATTACTCCAACCATTTTCATCGCTCCTGTATATAAGCCAAATATATCTTCATCTGTTCCTTCAGTTTTTTCACATCGTCTTCAACTCAAGCAGATCTCTTGACATCCACATCTCCAATAGAAGCTACAGTATCAGAGTCTCAGCCAGCTAGTCCTATATCCAATACCGTCTTTTCCACATCCAACAGTCTATGTTCCTCAGTTCCTTCACCCTTATCAAATCAAATAACACTTTCTCGATTATCGACTTCGAAATTTACAGCATTACCAAATGAAACCCTCCATCTGTTCTTGCAACCCCCCTCCCATGCAAAACTCAACCTTCCCCTCCTTCTCAGAATTTAAAGTCAAACTCTAAAAATCAAGCGAGGAAAAAAATTTAGTAAAATCAAAAAGTAAACCTAAAATAGAAATAAAAATGGCCCCCCACCAACCGCGTCAACAGGAGTCACTTCTATCAGTAGAGTATTGGAAAAATATTGATTGGGAACGAGAAAAATATCCACACACAGTAGGTAATCATTTTTCTTCTACATTTATAAGCCACATATTGCTTTTAAACTTTTACCTAGTTCTAAGCAATTTTTACTTCTTTAACGAATTACATTTAATGTCGTTGAATTTCGATTTCATTTCGCTTTTTCACCCTGTCCGTTTTTTTAAGATCTTGTCAGATTTGGAGGGGGAAATCTCCCACCAAAATTTGTTTGCTTTTATCATTAGAATACGATTTTTACATGGGATTTGAAATTTTAACTTGTACTGAAACTGTGTTGACAATATCTTTAGATATTTTATCAATTGTTTTAATATTTTAATAGATGTTTGGCTCTCTTGCACCATAAACCGAAACACTCACTTACACTATGGGATGGAAATAGATCATCGGATGCGATGTAAATTTTAAGAAAACAGAATTAGTTGAGGGGACTTTTCATCATCAAAATAATCTACCTGCTGTTGTTCTGGAGGCTATGAGACCCATTTTTGAGGAGATCTATATAATTCAAATTTATTAAAGAAATAACTACTTGGAAGTATCGAAGAAATAACATAATTTATTCTTGAGTACCAAAGAAAAGATGTATGCCAACACAAGCCATCTCTTTAGGTACAAATGAGAGACATCTAAAGGAAACAATGTTTATTTTATGCTTTGAACCTGGAACAAATGAAACATCTCGACAACAGAGGCGTATCCAAAGGCTCTGGTGCAAAAGAAATTGAGTCTTGTGGTTGGGTTTTATTAAGTAAAAATATATAAATTTTTTTAAGTATACAAAGGTACTTCATCTCTTTATCGTCTTCTGCAGAATATAGTAAAGCAAAGCTACATACTACCTGCATGTATGTGTATGAGTTTTTTTTTTGTGCGAGCTTTTGTGTTCCGCCCAGGTTCGATTTGACATCACGACACTCGTAGAAGGCTAAGAAATTTGATAATTGTGGGCAATTTTTGTTTCTTGTGGTTCCCTTATTTTATCCATAATTTTAGTTTTCTAATCTATGCAATACAATTCGTAAGTGCACGAATACTTACTGACGTTAAAAGGGAGAAGAAACGTAATGATATGCTATAAAACGACGTTGGGAAACCCCTGGCTATTTATTCATTTTTTTGGGAGGTTCGAACTCCCCCCTCCATATGGTTTAGAGTTACAGAATGGTCCACCAACATACAGGGAACGATAAAAAAATATGCACGAACAAGAACATACAATATAATATTATTATAATTATTTTTTTAAAAAAAAACACCTCCGCAAAAGGGCAGAGATGTGGGGGGGGGGAGAAATTAATAGCAGTCTATTGCAGATACGAATAAATTGTGAAATATTGGAACAGGAAACTAGCTTATTATGAATCATATTGTCATTAAAAATAGAATGTAACTAGGAAAAAATTGCTTCCTGTGTAGAATTTTTAAGAGGAGTAGAAAACCTCTATACCAACAATGTTAAATTGGCTATTTTCGATGTACCTTTTCTCAAAATCTGTTATATGTACATGCTTGAGAAATTTTTCATACAATTAAAGTACATCTTTTCATTATACTGAAATGAGCTTTTAGCTATAATTTTGAGTTTTTTAATAACTTATAAAATATTTTATTAAACATAGTGAAATTTGACCCATTTTTCACATAAAAAATTTTGTAAAAAATAAATTTTTGAGTTTCTTACAAAATGATCATTTCAGAATATATTAGCCATCATTATAAATATCTCATAAAAAACTTACATACCTGTGAACATTATTTTCCCAGAAAAACTACATCGAACATGAAAAATTTTCATTTTGAGATAAATGATCTTTAATGTATAATTACTTTTCTATTAAAGCATACTTCCCCATACTCCAAATGATCTACATTTTTTTAATCTCATCTCTCTCCCCCTCTTTCTCATCCTCTCTCTTTCATTTAAGTCTTTTTTTCTCTCCTAACTTCCGTTGTTTTTTGTAAACATGAGTATTTAGCTTTTAACAGCTTCTGTTTGTCGAGGCGCTCCATTGCCTGCACCGTGTAATCACCAGGCTCAATGTTAAGTTTTCTCAAAATTTCGGGTTTTGATACATTAACCATATAAAATGATGAAATTGTATCATATGTCTATAGACAATGATAATACTTCTATTTATACAAACATTTTGTTCGGTACACGAGACCATATTATGTTGTTTACACTTTCATTCGGATTTTGTATACCTCCATGTAAACACTTTTTTAGCAATTCTGGATTAAATGTTTTGATTTCCATCATTCATTCAACTTTTAAGCAAAGACAAAATACTTTGTTTACATTTTTCACCATTTAAATGGGCGTGGCCAAGTTTCAATGATTATTTAAAAATAGGCTTCTAATTACCCTAGAGGTTAAAGTAAGGTATTTTAAGAAAGATTAAAATTTATACAATTTGAAAAATCTCAGAATTGTTATGTTAAGAACTAACACCCTTAAGATGTAATAAGTATGATAATATTTTTCATGGAGTTTATTTTCAAGTAACAGCTTATAGAAAAATGAAAAAAATTTGAAATAATATAAATTTTTCGATAAGAGTTAAGTTCACAACAACGGAAGGAATTTAGGGGAATTCCCTACAAGTACGAAAGTAATTTCAACTAAGTTGCTATGATTATAGTTAAGTTGCAAACTTTTACATTATATCTTAAATGTAGGAGAAATTATCGCAAGTTCGGCTTGCTTGGTGATCAGGGTCCAAGGGGTTCCCTGAGCTTGAAGACCCCTGTGCACGGCACCGCCAGGCCCATTGGTAGCTACGCCGCTACTCGACAAACAGAGCCTGCTATAAGAAAGAGATTCTTGTTTACAAAATAAAGGCTAAAAAAATAAGAGACAAAAGAAGGAGGAGATGCGATAAAACTAAATGTAGATCCGGTAGAATATGGGGCACGAATGTTGTAATCCGAAAGTACTTTTATCATTAAATTCGTTATACTCAAAATGTGTATTCCTTTTTTTAAATAAATTGCTGTTCAGAAACATGTAATGTTTTGCATGATATATTCGTTATGTTATGCATGATTCAAAAATTTACTTAGTTACAACTTTTGTAAGAAAAAAGTGTGAAATTTTACTATGTATAATACAACACATTTTGGAAACCGAAAAAAATTCAGAATCATTTTAGTACAATGAGAAAAGTACATTTTACTTACATAAAAAATTTTAATAGATTTTGATCAGAAATCTAACATAGTTGGTATATAGAGATCACGTTTCGATCTAATACTTCCTTGTGTTGGCTCCAGACGCAAAAGAAATGTCTCTTTTAACTTTATTCAGGTAGCCGCGGAAGACCCGCCGTGCGGAGACTCAAACATGTTTTGAATGGATGTTTTCAAAAAATGTCTTGTCATCTCAGCACATAAAGTTCTGTCAAGTCGACGCTTCCTAATGTTGCTCATAGTTTTTCCTACACTTATGACAGTAAGTGTAGAATAAAATCATCGTGTAAATGTTCATATTTTGAATTATTTTTATTGCTTTCAGAAGAAAATAAAAGAGCAAAAGGGAACGATAAAAAAAGACTGACGGATATTATATATGAAAATGCATGGTTATTCGTCTATTTTATTATTCGTTCATCACTTGAACCATTTTTTTTTTACTATATGCAATATGTTTATCCGTTCTCTATTATAAAAATTTTAAATTCGATGGTGAAGTATCGCAAAATTTTAAATACCATGTACCACTTTTTGCGCCAAACATTCAAATTTTTTTTAATGTTAAGTTGAAATTTTTTTTCTTTAAATTAATTATATTATACGAGCTTATACTTTATTTCTAGGAGTAAAATACCGCAAAAAGTACTTGACTTAATAAGAATCTAAAAGGTGGCATTAAAATTTGAGCGTAAAATCGCACAAAAATATTATTACAAATGAATAACGTTTTTCAAAGAACGTGGTAAGCGTTGAAAAGGATCATGAAATAAGCAAAAAATTTAGATAAAATAAAACTGAAAGCTCGAAAAATATTATCATTATATACAATTTTCACTTTAAGATAAAAAAAAAAATCACTGACATTAATAGGCGTATTTACTCTTTTATAACAACTTGATGTCTTTTTTCAAATAAATTTATTTCTTGTATGATATTGACAAGCATTGAAGTGAAATAAAAGTCTTTGCTCTATTGCACACTTCGGGACAGGTTCCGGAATATTTATTTTCAATCAATGCTAACGCTTCAAACGACTTTATTTATCTTTTGATAAATATCAGTCTTAGTACTATTGATAATTAGTTGAAATCCTTACATACACCTACTTATTTCCCTCAAAGCATGTTTCCATGCAACCCCCATTGAATGATCACAGAATCCTCTCTTCCCCATACAAACTAACTCGAACTTCAGCCACATCAGTAGTCGAAGGCGACATTTTCTCCGTCATTTAAACCGTCTCATTTAAACCGTCGTCCCATGACCACATCTGTCAACAATCATCCGCAGGGAATACTTTCCTGCCAAATCTTTCTGCAAGAGCGTGAAAAGAAAATCTCTTAGCACTACTAAACGAACTATCATATCACCTCAGTACGCCAAATCTCATCACTCAACACGCTCACATCCATGGATAACGCTCACGAACGCATATTTAATTTGCATGTTCACAGTGGCGCTCCTAGCTCGAAACTTAAATCGATGCCATCTTCCATACACGTCTACCAAATTTCATTTATCTAGCACAAATCCTTCTTGATGTTGGTATTTTTTTATCAGTGTATTACATGAACATTTTTGTGAAATGAAATAATGGTCATATTGTGTGTTTCAAAATGAAATATTTTTCCATGCATTTAAACATCATTTTGTTTGGATGGAGATACTAGCTACTTATATTATTCAAAACGTGCGTGCAATTCAATCGAAACTTAATTATAATAAATCGAGCTATTTTCTGAAAACTAAATAGCTTTGTATTAAACATATAAATCTTTAACAGGAAAAAAAAACTATACATCAATGGTGTATGCAGAAAGAAACCTTTATTAAATGTCTTTGAAAGCTTCTATTTCAACTCGAGTCATTCTAAAAAAATTCTGTCACTATTTTCATCTCGGGCAGGAATACAAATTAATACATTAAAAGTTCGACATTTTATTCGTTTTTCGGTGTTAGTTACTAATATTAATAACAAAAACTTGTATTAGTATCTTTTCTGATTTTTTTTAAGTAAATAAAAAAGGAACGCTCAATTCCTAGTAATTCTCTCTCAATCGTGATTTTTCATTAACACAAATCCTCAAAAATATCCAAAAGAAAGTGAATTCCGAAAAAGAGAATAGACCGAAATCAAAGGAAAGATTGTTTCAATTTTGAAAAACTTGTATGCCTCATTTCTTCCCCTGAAAAATACCTATAATTCAAGAACCAGATAAAACTAATTATACATTTTTCAACTAAAAAAATAATGGGTATATCTAGATATTCTTTTCTCGTTTATCCTACAGCTTGGATGTAAGGTACTCTAATTTCGTCTACAAAAATAAGACCTAAAGCAATCCTTTTTATAAGGTATATACATTTACGCTGCATACTCTTAGTAATGATTCTAGACTATTATTATTAACAAAACATTGAAGGTTTCATCTTAATCTTTTTTATAAAATAGTTAACATAGATGCAAGAGAAAAAGCAAAATAAAAAAAATACGGTTTGATATTCCTTCTAAAATAAAGAAATTATCCGGAAAATAATGTCAGCGATTTCGTAGTCTACTAAAGATGTTTTCTATTTTTAGTTAACGAGAAAATAAATAAAAATTGTATAAAGGGCTCCTATCGGAAAATTCAGAGGGGTAATATTAGGCAGACGACATAGAACAAAGGGGTGCGGGAATATTAACGTCGCACTGTGTTCAGCTACACGAGGGCTTCTGGCCACGTCATTTTGAACCATGCTCAAGTGACGTGGACGAAACTTGAGCTGGCACCACCTCTCCTAACTACAACGGGAGGACGTTTCAGCTCTCGACAGATTTAACGTGCATCGCTGCCCTACACGGTGGGTCTTTAATGGTACTGGGCTCGAACTCATGACATGCCTGCCATGATCCGATATCTTGACCGCAGCCCTAACAAAGGGGCGGGCGCAAAGTTGGCGTAATTTGCAAGAACAGCTATGAAGGGTGTAATGTGGCGAGTGGAATGAAAAGGGGAAATAAGAGGTAAGGAATACATTAGCCGCGTCCAGCCAATAGGAACAATGCATACAGCCAGGACCGATCGTAGGCCGCCCGCGGGCCTAATGTGTAAGATAGAAATCTACACATCAATAAAAAGGCAAGTGGACTCAAAAATCACTTCTTTCCTCTATTATCAAATTGAACACTTTTCATTTCCCCAATGCATATTGAAGAAAAACATTCTTATGCCTTGGGGAAGATTAGACATTTTTGATGTTTTCGTAACGCAAAAATCATTTTGGAGACGCATTTGGTAAGCATCGATTTGTAGTATCAGTGCCGCTTATAAGCAAAAAAACTTTTCTGTTGTGGTATTACCGGATTTGCGATGAAGTTCTCTATCAAATGAAGAACGTGTGTAAAGAGTAGACATTAATGGACGAACACACTGTGCGCTAACATTCTATTTTTCTTAAACTCTGCAACACTATCGGAAAATCAGGACTTGCTTCGATTTTTTTAATAACTGTTAAAAAATCAGCATATTTTTTGGACTTATTATAAGTTTTATTTTGAGAAATCCTTAAAAAAATCTGCTTGGTAGATAGAACTATATGCGGCCGCTGCACACCAGCTAGGATCACAGCTCGGTTTCAGAAGTATGATAAGTAATGGAAACAGGACTGGGGGCGCGTAGGTCCTAGCACAGCCGACACCGATGGATGAAGGATTTTCGGTCAAAGAAATCCGTTGTGCTGGCAATGGACATCCTTCACTGTAGCCACCGGCGTCTCGTACACAAGCGATTTCTGATAGCACCAGAAGAAGAAATGAAAAGGGATTGAGATCGGGACACAATAGGTCAGCCGCGTCTAATTCACCTCCAAGGATAAGTAGCATGGTGGTGGTTACGCACCCCAATCGAAAATTGTTCTAGTGCCCCATCATGCATGAACCACTCGTTCTGGTCGGTATTCCCAGCAGCAACTCCGGGAGTACGTGCTGTAGGAAAACAACATATTTAGCACCATTGAGCGGCCTCCCGCAGGCTACTAATATCACGATTTTCACCGACTCAATGTGTTCCCATGTTCTATGGTGATTTGTCATGCCTACTATCACCCCTCTGAATTTGTGGATCGAATTCGGCAACACCATGTATAGAGTTCCTTAAACAGACACACAGAGATACCGATCATTATATATATATATAACAGCCTTGAAATGTTTCGTGCTTACTTTTCCGTTTTTAATCATTCCTTATATTCTTTGTTACTTCTCGCATTAAACTAATATAATTTAAAGCTTCGTATCAATGTTCTCTTTAGTTTGTTTCATATGAATAGTTATTTATATGAAATGTTTTTACCAATGGTATTTAACAATACAATATTCAATACTTAAACACGAAATTCTCTCTCTCTCTCTCTCTCTCATCTCATTTAACTTATTTCATCTAGCTAAATAATCATGTAATACAATAAATTGTGTAAGAATAGTGTACAAGCGTGAAAAACTGCATAATAATTATATCAGAGAAACATATGTCAGAAACGTATCAGATTGGAAAAAATTTTACAGCTCTATTCAGTTTCACAGTAAAATTATTAAACTGTTGATGTATCGGGGGAACTTTATTCCATAAGTTACATCTGTAGAAAAATTTCAAGCATTTTAGAGGTAGTGATTATAACATTGAATGCAAACCAAAATAGTTTTAAGTTCCACGAATATTATGCAACGAATCTGCGAGGGCTTGACATTTATATCGATCATCATGCAAATACGACATAACTACTATGATTCTTTATAAGTATTTTTGCTTCTTGCATTACATAGTTTACGCAATAAGAGGAAGTATGTGAGCCTAAAATTATACAATAATCTAATTCAGCAAATTTTGCCAAGTACTGAAAGATTAATTCGCTTTAAAAAATTTGACAACGATAGCAACAGCACACAAGGTGAAAAACTATTTAAAAAAAAAATCTAAAATTTATAATTTTCAAAAAAAAAAAAAAAAAAACTATCTTTAATGTATGGTAAAATTTCAAAATTCAGTTCTATTCAATGTAAACTGGATGCAAATGAACATTTTCTTACTCAAAAGCAATAAACATAGCTGAAGCGAATAGATGTGAAATACAATGTTCTTCTGTACAGTTGATGACATTTGTTCTGTTAATTGATGAGATTATTTCTGTACAATTGATCACAACTGATGACACGTTTCCTTTGAGAGTAAAACATAAACGGTCTACATTTGGTTTAAAAAGACTTGTTTTTTTGTCATAAAATAATCAAATACTAAAAATTCTTCGAATGACATTTAAAGATATCATACCTCAAGAGCATTGATTTCGATTATGTTTTTATTCTAAGGAATGTATGCATCTTTAATCTCAGTCAGTAAAGAAACAACAACTGCCCACCAGTAACTTAAATACCTGTATCGAATTATATATAATACATTAAAAGTTAAACATTAGAAAAGGTAACTGGATTATTATTAATATTGTTAAGTAAATTAAATAAACAATATCTGTTTGCTGAAGGAATACAACTACATTTTGCTAATATTAATTGATGTAATCTTTATATTATCACACAAACTGTAAATGTTCTTTCATCTAAGAAGTATGAGGCAAGTAGATTTCACAGGGAAAACAAACTTTCAATATATTTTACTATTTTTTCTCTACTTAAACAACATCAGAGAGAAAGACAATATACAAATTTAAAAACAGCAACTGTACATCGAACACTAACGAAATGTACTTCGAATTACCGTATACGTAGATACATGCAAGACAACCAAGAAATGTCATGCATTATATGCTGAATGAATAAATTTTCTATAATGCTTTGACAAATCCGTCCATGAATAAATTAAAACTTTTTACACAGAATGATACATATTTTACATAACATATATATTCACACAATAAAATAAATCTTTCATATATTTTGAATAAAACTGTTAAATAAATATTCTAGGAAAATATTTATTCAAACTTTTCACAGAAATTCTGATTTCTGAGTCAACTAAACATCTCGCATAAAGGATGAATTCATTCTATTTTCACATAGAAAGTAACTTTTTCGATCTTATAAATACTTCGAAGGTAATTTTCGTCTTAATTTGTAATTTTTATACCATAAAATGTTTTAAGCTATAACTGATTACAGTTAGACATGCAAGAATATAGCACCTCTAGTCAGTGAATTCAGTTTTACACTAATATAGTAGATAAAAATATAATAAAAGACTGAGATAAACTTTAATGAAGTGTATCTCGATCTTCTTAACATCACTTACTGAGATAAACTTTAATGAAGTGTATCTCGATCTTCTTAACATCACTTTAATACTCAACATTTAAAGATAAATTGGTGTAAATCATGTATAAAATTATACGTAACAAAATTATTTCAATACCAATTCATGAACAAATGATTTCCTAAGACTGAAAAGGAAGGTAACAAATCATAATAAGACTTCAACAACTCAGAATAATAAATACTTTATACAAATTAAAATATGCAGCAGGTAACATTTAGAATTTATCAGTATATTCTCTACAGAATCACTTTTAAAGGTCAAAATGCTCTAGATATATATTCTACTACAACATATAATCACAACATTCAAAATAACATGCTTTATGTAATTGCCACTTTCAGGCCCTTTCAGAAACGACTGGTCAATAAATATAGCACTTACGAGTATGAACAATTCCCTGCCTAGCTTTGTTCAAACTTATCTGCTTAAAAGAAACGTTAAATCTATTTAAAATATTTTTACAGCATGCGACTATGTATTTTCTGCCAGGAAATACAAAATGCATTTTAATATTTATCAGCTGCTGGGAAGAATAGAATTCTTGAGATAAGTATATTTTATATGCAAGGTGATTCAAAACCCTCTCAATAAGTTTTACTAAAAGAGGTAACATCAAGAGACAAACTTTTTTCAAATATATATCAACGATGTTATTTTTCAATATCACATGATAACACAGTAAGTCAGTAAAATTGAAGCAGAAAAGTGATTATAACTGTTTGCTTTTGAGGGATATTTGTCAAATTGATCCCATTATATATAATGAATGCTTCATAATACTGAGATAATTATTACGTATCGAGAGAGAATAATACTGTCACTGCAGTAAACTTTCATAAAAGATGTTTACCAGTCATTTTGAATTTCAGTGTTGGCAAGATCTGCTTAATGCATATAAGCAGTCATTAAACACTCCACATTCAAGGTCTGCAATTGTCATAAATGCACATGTATTTTTTGTTAATTATTCAGCCAAATTTCTTTCCCTCTAACAATAAAGAATAAAATCAGTGGATATCAATTCATAAACAAAAATTATTTAATTACATTAACTTCTTTAAAATTTGTGCAGAGAGTTTTGAAACATCTTGTATACATAAATATTTGTTTATATAATATTTGTATATATATATATATATATATATATATATATATATATATATATATATATATATATATATATAATTTAATGATCACAAAACTATTTTTATATCTTATTCATTTGATTTTTTGACAGCAGAATCCAGCTAATGCAGAAACTCTAGTAAGGTCTTTTGTGTACACTAAATAATCTATTCTCTCTCTCATTTCAAGTACCTCTTTAATGACCTTTCCATATTTAGTCTATGTCCCATTTGCTTAACTCCTAAGCCCATTAAGTCATTACTGTCCATATTGGCTAATTTAGCTCCTGTTATCCCAGCTTCTGAGAAACGCTGTTTATATTCGGGAAGAAATAAACTGTCCAGCCAATCTGCTATATCATTTGATGTCCATTCTTGTAATAATTTGAAACGAAACTCTTTTTGTACAGATTTCAAACGAGAAAGGTCATTACTAGCACTTTCATGTAACAACGAATGCTCTGAAGGATTGAATGAAGGTAAATGCCTGAGGCCACTTGTGCATGGTAAATGTACATTAACACTTCCACTCCCTAAACATGATTTTTTATCTTTTCGTACCATTTGCATTATATTTGGTGACTTACTTCTCAAAGATGTCAGGATATTCAAATCAACTGAATTCGAAGATGTATTTAGATGACAACTCAGTGGATAATTTTTTCTTTGATGAATATTTGAAGCTGTTCGATGAGATGATGATCTGTTTCTAAATTGTGGTGAATTGTCAGAAAATTCTGGTGGAGGGGCAATCGCTATTTCAGAAGACGAATATGATTCTTTTCTAACAGTACTTTCAGATGAAGCAGCAGCAGCTGCAGCAGCAAATTCTGGTGGTGGAGGAACTAATTCAGTGAATACATCAGCTTCATTCACCGCAGATAAGCCGAGAGAATTTACTTGTAACCTCAGAACTTCTAAGCTTTCCTCTAAGCTACTCTCTGTAGAGCTTTTAGTTTTAATGATGTCTGATGCGTGTTTTTGATGCCTTCGCGGAGAAGCTGTTGAGTGTTTTTTATCCTTTGTTTGAGCACTTTTTATCACATTGACTGAAGATTCTTTGAAAGCTTTTTCTACATAGTTCTTCGGTTTACTTTCTGTACTGCTGTTTCGAAGACTCAGTAACTCGCTAGCTAATGACAAAGCAATTTCTTTCGCATTCTTTTGACCACAAGTTTCAAGTTCTGAAGACATGCCTGAGGCATCCTCACTTTTACTACTTGATATATTTTCCAATGGTTTATCACTTATAATTTGGTTAGTATTTGGAATTTCAAGTGAGTGACCAGATTCAGGAAACTGTATTACAGTATCAGTCTTACTGTCATCCTCAGTAGAGCTAGAAAGAACGCTAGTCTGTTCCCTTAGTGTGTCTATGTCCGAAGAAAGACCACTCAAAGTATTTTCTGTAAAATCACTTGTTGTACTTTTCTGTTGAAGGTAAGGACTTCCTCCAAGCTTGCTTTCAGTTGTGGTATTTTTAACATCAGGAGGTTTTTGAGCTCCAGTTAATGTTATTTTGAGTCCATCTGTAGAGCAAGATTTGAAATCCTTTTTGTCATCTAACTCTACAATTTGCATCGAGTCATTTATTTCAGTAGACACATTATTTTGAACAACTTCAATAACCGGAGCAGGACCACTCTCAGAACTTAAATTTTGATTCATGCCACTAAGAATTTGTTGCCTGTATTTTGCATATTCTGATGCAGGTGCATCTCTGCTGGGATAACGGGGAGTGGCGTTTTTCTCATTTTCATATGTTTTAAGAATAGATGATGATAAATAAAGAGATTCTTGGGGTTCATTTGTAGTTGATATGACAACAGTACCCGTTAATCGTCCTTCTTCCGTTCTGTGCAGCTGTATTTCACTTTTTTCCACTTTGTGTTCAGTTATTTTACCACTGATGAAAACGACAGTGGCATTCTTGTCTAAAGGTTTTTGTGAAAATCTTAGACGTTCTCTAGCTTCTTGAATGGCTCGTTTTGCTTCTGTATGAGGACTTAATGGTGCAGGAGTATCAATTTGTGTCTGCAGTTTGTCAGAAAAGTCTGACTGGCTAGGAACTTTCTCTTGCACGCCGGAATCTCCTTTTCCAAAAGTTGAAAGATTTCCACCTTTGTCTACAGATATAGGCAAAAAATCATCCTCACTACTTTCGTAATCGGGCTCTGGAATAAAAGGCTCATGGCTTGGTGTTTTTACTGTAGGATAGTTTTGCGGACTACCAGCATCAGAATCTTCAAAATCAAATTTTGAAGAATAGGCACTAGATACAGCAGATTTTCCTTTTAGGGACCATAATGCTCCTCGATCTGAAACATGGCCACTGTCAGTAGACATGGAATCTCTCTGGCGGCTCGTCTTTTTAAATGTAGAATATAAACCCCCAGAATCACCACTGTTTTCTGCTTCTGAAGATGTAGTGCTTCCTTTGTCAGACTTATTTACGGAAATTTTAGGTGGAAGAGATTGAGATCTAAGACTAGATCCCCCGCCGGCTCTTCTTGGATGCGCAGTATCTTTAGCGACAGATACAGGTTCAGATTTATAACCAACACTCATTACTACTTCAGGTGATGCATACAATTTGGCACTGTCTCCTGGACGGAAACTTGACATGACTTGAGAATTACGATCTTCATCTATAATATTTACATTAGCATACTCACCTAAGGCTTTTGAAATATCCACTTTAACTACCTGACCAATAGGTGGTGGTGGGGGGGGATGAGAAGGAGGAGGACAACTTGTTCTAAATGTTTTATCCTTTTTAGGTAAAGGTAAAGTTTGTGCATATATATCAGAATTAATATCCCTTTGTTCAACAGGAATAGTGCTATCATATACATCTTCAATCGATTTCCATGCATCATTGTAGTTTAAGCTATATTCTTCATGATCACATAAGCCAAGATAGCTGTTATACCCATTGGGAGTGCAGGCCCAAGAGTGACGCTTTCCTTGAACATTCTGCAGATCCTCTTGGCTAAGACTCTTTTTTCTTACAAAATGATTACTAGAAAATGAATTCATATTAACTGCTTTCAGATCCGGTGTACTAGAAAACTCCTTATGAACTTTTAAAGTCGTTTCAGTTAATTTTGATCTTGAAGCCTTTGAACGTTTCATTTCAGCGACACTTCCATAAACTTTAGGAGGACGGCCATCCGATTGGGATCTGATATTTAAAGTATGACTACGAAGATGCCTCTTAGATCCTTGTCTCGCAAAAAACTGTTCCAATTCTGCAGCAGAGACTCTTTGTGAACTGGGTCGAGCTTTTATAGATGCAGTCTTTGTTAATTGGGAATTGGCGGCCTTCATTGCTGCTTTATGTGGAATGCTTTCAACAGAACTGCTTTTAGTAGATCGGCCTTCTGAATCATATTCATTCAGTGTTCTATCAAGAGATTCTGAAAAAAAATATAAAAAATAAATAATTTGCCATTATTTAAATCAACAAAAAAAAAAGAAAAAAAATACGAAAAACGAGCATTTATTTGTAAAACTATCATGCAAACTATTAAGCAACACACATCTCTATATGATTCATATCAGACAAATATAGCGAGTGAACTTCAAATAATTACTTTTAAACTACAGAATATGGAGCACTGGCTTCTTTGTCATGAAATATCCATTTCATAATAAATTAACCAATTTTTAACTTTAAACATGTGCAATTAAGGCCAACGGCCATATTTTCAATAACTATCTTTATCCAACAGATGGCGTTGTTTGCAACTCGGATGACGTCAAAGCAATAATGTTTATAAAACGGTAACCCTTCGTTACTATAGCAACGGGGTGTGGTTAAGAAATGATTGACAGATATAGTCGGTTACAGAACGTATGCGCGGTTGCAGTAAAATAAACAAACTATTCAAAAACGTAATCAAATGGCGAGGACAACCAACACCTCATTGGGACAACGGCAAGTGGCATGTAATTTACGGAGTTCCTGTCCCTAAAAGGGGGACGTACCTCCTCATCAGAATTGATAAATTTAGAGCCGAATTAATGGGGGTGACATAAAGTGAAAGAGAAAAATTAATAAATGAATGAAATAATTAAGATGGGCAGAACATATCTGCTGAAAAACAGTGGCGGACGAAGTCCGCTCACCGATGGAAGAATTGCCCTGCTTGCTGCGTTTTGATTGGTCGAGACCAATCGACGCCGAAAGTGGGCGTGGAAAAGAATTGGGTCGATCCGAAAATAAACGACCCGAAACAAGAAGATCTTGGAATTTAAATTAAATTCCACGGTCCCATAGAAAAAAATGGGGGGGAGAAAAAATTTTGAATAAAATTTAAATGAACCAACTTGCACATTGCCAGAAATGATGGGGTGGGGGGGAGGGACCAAAAATAAGAGAGTAAAGGACTAATCACGGTAAAAGAAATTATATAACGCAATGAAGTCATATAAGTGATAAATACTTGGTAAGGGTGCAGCGTTGGTTGAATGGGTGAAAAAAGGGGGGAGGAAAGAAAGTTTTTTAAAGTGCTGTGTTTTAGAATTGCCGCGGAAATGGGTGCGCAGTCTTTATTTGTTTTGTTTTGTTTTTCTTTTTTGTTTTGGAGATTGGCAAGCGCACTCTTAACTCCTTCTCAATTGGAAAAACAATTAAAGGCTTTCTAGAAATATTCCATATGGAATAAATAACAGGTATATCTATATAAAGCCAAAATTATTGACATTTGTTTCTAAGCTTTACTTTAAGATCTTCGTTAGTGCCTAATTCTTGTAAACTGACATTTTTTTTCAAAGTGACCAGAGTAATTCATTGCCTACTGTGGTATTTCGATAGTCCTAACATTCTCAATCCTAGTTTCAGTATCTAAAGAAAGGGCATTTAAATGATGAACATTGGTTAAAATGTCTTTCCTGGTGGATTGTTTGTGACAAATGAGAAACTAGGAAAATTTGCAATGCCCATTATTATATTCCTTTAGCTTAATATATGAAAATACTCCTTATTATACTCCTATTATTATTATTATACTCATTATTACACTCCTTTAGCTTGAAATATGGTCCTTATTTTAATAAAATTTATGCTGTCGCCTTGTAACTTCATTCAATTTAGTAAATAAATATGTTAAATAGGTAATCCTGGTTTCCACTTAATTAAATTTCCTTTTAAAATTAATGTTATGATCTGGTTTAATGACAGCCACTATCGTAGAACCCCATTTACACCTCATGGACCCCAAAATCATATTTTTGTTGACATGGACCCCTTGCAGGTCGTCATAGACCCCCGGGGTCTATATAGACCACTTTGGGAATCACTGATATAGAAGCTAATCTCTTATTGTTATCTAATGACATTAACATCAAATTATTATTATTGTTACTAAAATCAATGCCAGTGAGTGATTTAAAACTTGAATTTTCCTTTACATGTACAACATAGAATATGTCAGGTGTATTGTTATGCGACACTTTCATCATCGATGTAATTCAGAATTCGAGGAATGCGTAATTATTCGAATCTCGGCGTACACAGGAACGATGAATAGTGAGTGAGTGAATATTAACGTCGCACTGTGTACAGCTACACAAGGACATTTGGCGATGGGCCACATAATTTTGAATCATGATCAAGTGACGTGGATGACACCTGAGCGAGCACCACCTACTACCTCACCACACCAACGGGAGGACGTTTGAGCTCTCGACAAATTTAACGTGCATTGCTCCCATACATGGCGGGTTTTTAGTGGTACTGGGCTCTAACTCGTGACAAGGGCATCCACGATCCGATACCTTAACCACTCGGCTACCGCTGCCACATGTCTATGTTTAAACCTCCTCCAGTTGGTGTGGTGTAGAAGTTAGTAGAGGGGAGGTAGCTCAGGTGTCTTCCTCGTCACTTGATTATGGTTCATAATTAGGAGAGATCGGTTGCCAAAAGTCCTCGATTAACAAAAAAGTACGACGTTAATATTCACTCACTCAAATCTTATTAAAAGATGTATTTTTATGTTATTAATAATTGTGCAAAATTTGTAATAATTGTGCGGTTATTGAAAAAGATATTTAATTCACATCGCAATTCTTATATAAATCAATTCAAATGATTGGAATTAAAAAATAAGACCGAAACACTGATTGTTTGGGATAACAATAAATCTATACATATAAATAAAAATGAAGTGTCTGTTTGTAACTTGAAATTAACAGCTTTTTACTAAACGCATTTAAAAGTATATACGGTACTTACATGGAAAAATCAATTTTTAAAATTTTTGTCTCTGTGTCTGTCTATCTATCTGTCTTTTTGTTCCGGCTAATCTATAAAATGGCTGGACCAATTTTGACGAAACTTTCACTGGCAGATAGCTAATGTTATAAGGAATAACTTAGGTACTTTTTATTTTAGAAAAAAAATTAGATTCCGAGAAAAAAAAAAAATAAAATTAAAACCAATGAAATAGTGAGCAATATCCGATTCAAACAGGGATTACTTATTTTAATAGGGACTATTTTTATTCAATAGGGATTATTTTTATTTAATAGGAGTTATCTTATTTCGCGAGCCTTCTGTCTCAACGATTGCTAGCAGTTATATCAAACTTTTTTCTTTGATTAGGTTGCTGCCATTCACAACATTTCCCGTTCATGTCTTGATCCTAATGATTTTACAGTCCTTAACTGCATTGTCAAAGGTCATTCGTCCCTTTCACCCCCTTCCTTGTGGCTTCGTTTGTGTTCGCGTTTCACCCAACTTGCTACTTAGACCTATTTTGATCCTAAAGATTTTAGTCCTCACCCCATGGACAGCGTCAAAGGCCATGCGTCCCTTTCCCCCCTTGCTCAACAAAAAACAAAGAAAAAAAATAAAACAAAAAAAACATAGATTCACAAAGTAGAAGAAAAGTTTTTGTAAACTCTGCGAAGTGAATAAACACTTTTTTGTTAAATTCCACGTGGTCGAAGTCGCGGGTAACAGCTATTTAACATAAAATAAATGCATCAGAAAGTAATATTAACGTATTACACATCCAGATAAAAATTATTTACATTATTTTTAGCGTTTATTGCACAAAATTTGTAACAATGTGTTACTTTTGCTGAGCAGGTAGGTGTTTTCAAAAATTGACCCACAGGAACGTTACGGGGCGTCATAAATAATAATAACAATAATAAAAAATCAGCAATTATATCTAAAGACTTAAAATTTAGCAAACATGGTTTTTTCGTTCAGCTGAGTTATGTAAAAAGTTTTTTTTTTGTTTAACTTAGACAATTCACATAAAATTAACTCATTAAAAACTTCTTTATCCTTCAGTCTATATTTTTTAATTTTTTAATTCATCCGTGCGAAGAACGGGTATACCAGCTAGTAAATAAATAAAATTGCTTTGCTCTCATAAAAGAAATTTTCTAACAGGCTTCAATAGTAAAAGCATGAGCTTATAGCCATTTCCCTGAAAGAACCGATTATTCTCACAAATATCTCTCTTTATAAAAACAAAAAAGTTTTTCTTGATGCTGTAATAAATTTACTTCTGCTTAAGGTGAAGTTAATAAAAGAAACTACATCTTTACAACAGCTATATAACTAGTAGTAAAATCAAAGGAATAAAAAAAACGGAGTTTTGCCTAAAATTGGATCGAACTTATCTATAATACTAAAAAAGCCGGTCTTTCAGTCACAAAAATAAACGAAAATCAGGTATAATAAACTGATATGATCTGAGATTGCAAGTATTTGCGATGAAATGCTTTAAATGACCATTTTCGATAGGAAAAAATATTCAGGAAATTATTCTTGCACTTTTGTTTCGTCAAATATATGTTAATTTCCCCCTTAAGTTTTTGGACAAATATCGGGAACAAATGGTGTTTACTTGAAATAGTTCATTGATAATGCCAATTTTGGACAATATTGCTAACCATACTATTAAACAAAATATGTGTGATTGGCATTTCTTGTATTAAATCCAATAAATTTTTAGTTTCAGATACCGCTGTATAATCATTTACATTAATGAATTCTTCTAGGTTGTTACGAGTTTGTTCAAAATGTGCATACACTACTTTAACCGAATCTATTTTAGCTTCCCAACGGGTATCACAAGATTGTCTTAGAGTAATGCTTAAATGCTTTTGTAGAATTTCCCATTTTTGTAGATGCAGAAAATAAGCATAGAAATATCTACTCCCAACTTTTATAGTACATATTACTGGAAGTAACATCACAAAATAAAAAATTTAAAGATTATAGGCAAGGTGATAGGTTTAGAGAAATTATTCTAGATCTTGCACCTTTATATTTCCGTTTCATAATGCTACCCTTTTGTCACATGCCGACAATTCATATCTAATACTAACTCCCTTAACCTTTTCACTAGAGTTTTTGCTATGCCTGGTGGCTGCGGTAGCTTAGTGGTTATGGTCACGAACTCATGGCTGGAGTGTCGTGGGCTGGAACCCTGTTGCCACTAAAGACACACCAGTGTAGATGATATTCATTCCCGCTGTTGTGGTAGTTAGGAAAAGAGTGGTTCCAGCTCAGGTGTCCTCCTCGTCACTCGACCAAGGCTCAAAATTACAAGGTTTGTGATCAATAGCCCTCTTGTTGCTTTGTAGAGCAAAGTTAAACATCAAATGACGATTCCGGATTTTTCACCCACTAAGAACGTATACACACCACAACAGTGGTCTTCAAACTGTGTTCCACGTAACCGTGGAGTTCCACGATACATTCCCAGGGGTTCCACGAGTCACAGTAAAAAAAATTATAAATGTGTATGCAAAATGAGTGTGTGTATTCACGTTCTCTATGAAGTTTGTATACCCACAAGAATTTAAAGCTCATTCCTGTCCTTGAGAAACTGAAAATTTTATTTCAATATAATAACTTTATTTTGCAATACTTTTTAAACTTTTATTATAATATAATAAAGGATAATTAAAACGTGTTTTATTTATATACATTACCTAATAGATTGTAAAATTTTAATTGTTTACTATCCCGGGTTCCACGAGATAATTGTATACTCGTTAGTACAATGTCTTGCAAAACTAAATAGTTTTCCAATGGAAAGTGCACCTTTTGTCATTTGTTGAGAAAACACCTACAATAAGGGAGAGGTAACGACTTATCGACCGATCAACAGATTTGATGTCCAAACTCTAAATTTAAACAAGAATAGCTCCTAAATGTTTTCTTGCAAATTCATACAAAATACTCAGTATTCCTCTAAACATTTTAATGCCTTTCAGAACAATGTGTACAAGTGAAAAATATTTCTTGGCATAAGTAGTTACAAAAGCAAAGTATAGAAATAAATTAAGCTCAGAATATGTAATGCAATTGCAGTTCATTTCAATGGACTTAGACTTCCGACGGTTTGTGCGAAAAAATCAAGCACACATTTTAGTTACTTAGCATAATGCATGGGTGGGTGAAACCTGGATCACAGATTAATATTATTAATTAGTAAATTTTATTAAAAGTAGGTTAAAATTTTTAATAATCGATGCAATACTTTTTTTTTGATTGCCATTACAAAAAAGTGTGTATGGAATACCGTTCGACAAAAATACTTTCTAGTTTTAGGGGTTCCTCAAAAAGACCTTCTAGCTCTAGGGCATTGGTGGCCAGCCCGTGACACGGTGGAGTTGTAACGGGGGCACGCGAAGACATACTGAAAAGTTAAAAGAAATTTGAATACATAATAATATATAATTTTCTACAATTTTATTGAAGTGGGGTTGTCTCAAAATTTGGATCAAAATATGTTTGTGTGTGTGTGTGAATAAATGTTTTCTGCTATGAACATAATAAAATAAATATTACTCATAGAACTAGCTGATGTGCACCGATAATAACCTACTTTTGTTAGCATCTGCAAAAGTTAATCCCAATATATATGATTTGGTAAAAAAAGAGTAATTCGAAAGCCACATTATAAGTAAATACTAACTGTTTCATAATTATTTAAAATTAAATGTTTCAAGTTACTCATTTTTATTTTGTACCTAACTTAATTGAATTGAACCTGTAAAAAGTTTATTAACAATAAAACCTAAATTTGCCCTTCATCTTATTAAATTTCTAGCATTAAAAAAATGTGCTATTTGCGTGAAAATTCCACAATAAGCCTATAAGTAACATTTTTTTTACGTTTCCATATTTGTTTGATGGAAAATGTTGGAAGCGGGACTCAAAATTATTTTTTATCAAATTGTGGCACTCTTTTTCCAAAAAAAAGGTTGGCTACCCCTGTTCTTGGGGTTCTGTGAGTAGAAAAAGGAATAACCCCACTATCAGTGCTAGAAATAGAGTTCCCCCTTTCCCCGCATTCCACAGCTGTGGCGCCATCTGCAGACTTTGTAATAAAGCTTGCCAAATATGGCATCAGAAAATTCTGGAAGCAAGGATATATGTATTTTTCGTAATTGTAAAATTTTCTAGACCAGTTCTGGTACATCTACATTTCAAGGCGGATTTATATGAGTAATTTACGTTCTCAGCAAAAGTTTTACGCCTGAATAAGGTGATTTAATTGTGCAAAAGTACCTTAACCATTTCAGTACATTTGGCAGTCCCGCTTAAGTATAAGGGGATCAACTGAAATTTTTAAAAAAGATAAATCTGAATACATGTTAAAAGCTTATTTCAGCTAATTTTGCATTTTCATTCAAAGCACAAATAAGTTTTTAAACATTAGTATAGTGGATCAATGATAAGAATTGTGTATAGAATTAAAAACACATTTTATACTTCATGATGGTCTACATTATATTTAAAAGAGTTGTGACGGGTCTTTTATTTGTGCCATTTCACTAATGCTCTTGGGGAATTACTTCTTTAAATTTTGTTTGAGTTTAAAACCACCTTCCGTAGAAAGAACTTGATTTTATGCTAATTTGAGTGCTATTTAGTGAGTGAGTGAATGTAGAGTTTAATAGCGCAAGAGACGATTCCAGCTCAACTGCGTCAAATAATTCCTTCAAAGTTTAAAAATTTTTATTAAAATCAATTACCTGCTATCCCGGTATCAAAAGTTTTAAAATTTGAGCTAAAAACAGTGCAAAATGTGACAATAAAATATGAAACAAGATATAAAAATCCAGTTTTGAATAGATAAGGAAATAGATTTTGGGCGAGTGGTTTCCCCAGCGTCAGACGAGGTTAAAACAAATAAATGAAAAAACGAAATCGAAATTCCTATTAAGCTTTGGTGTTGACCTCGTCATCTTATCATTGATCTAAATTTGGAAGTGTGTTAATTGTATAACAGACATTAGAAAGCGTCTGGAGAAGTATACAGCTGAAAACAATTGAAAACAAAAATAATGTGAAAATATGAAATAAATTAATTTTACAGACCTATTTCAGCTAATCCTGCCACCATAGATCTTGCTCTCACTCTTCCAACGGATAATGTAGTTTTCGGATCCCTCTTCGGTGGAGCAGGAGCTAAGATATAAAAATTATTATTCTTTAGTATTGAAAATGTAGGAAAATATAAAAATGTATCGACTTTTTGTTCCTCCCACATCAAAATCACCTTGAATTTTAAAATCATAAGAAATAAACATTCGAATTCAAAAATTCGATTGTAAATATTTCGATCTAGTGCATCCATATTTTATGGCCCATGCAGTCATGCTTATAAAAATTCATACAAAAAAAGGAATGCGGGAAAATAATCTCTAAATTTATAGAGATCAATAGAAAAAGCATGGTTTATCTAACTAGAGTGTAGTCTTTAGTTAGTGTGTTTTTTTGGTGAAATATATTTTTTCTTCAAGATATTTTTGATCATTTTTGTACATATTAAACCTTCACTTATAGAGCAAAAAGAAAAAAAAAAGGTTTAATTAATATTTCTTTTTCTCTTTCTTTTTAATTGTAATACAGAAGTTTTAAAAAAGATAGAAGTTTAGTGGGAAAATTTTGTAAAAGTCAAAGATAATATTTTTATAAAACTAATGCTACTTAAACTTCTGATTTGTTCCCTTTGGAATTACCATGCACACATATGCCATGATTCGATTTCACATTATTACTTGTAAATCACAAACATAATTAAAATGCTTATATAAACGGATCTAATAATTAAATTATTTTATTAATATAAAACATTTTAATTTCTTACGTCCTTTTTAAAACCTATAGAATTTTTAAAAAGATATTCTAAAAATTCACAATAAATCCTAATCTAGCACAGAAAAGAAAGAAAATAAATGCTGATAGAATGAAGTACAGTGGAACCTGGCTTAACAAACACCTTGCATAACGAGTAATTAGCTTAACAAATTTAAATGCTTTACATGTATATAATACCATGTGAGGCCCCTTTTCTACTGCCTATGAGAAATGTTGGAGAAAATAATTTACGGCCAGCTTAGGTCATGTTGGAGTAAAGGGAACGGGGCCCTTGGAACTGAAGAACCTGAAATTGAAACGCAAAGGCACCACAAATAAAATTACAAAGCAGAAAGGAGAGATGATATGCAATCCGTTTGAATGACCATTGACACAGTCAACATAACAATTAACAAGACAGTTTGAAACTGAAAGGGGGAAGAAGGAAAACATAGAATGAGAGAAATTTATAAGAATTTTTTGTGACAACCAATTGTAATCTGAGAAAGTATTAATAAGAGTGCCATGGTGATTTCAAAGGAAGGGACTATTTACAATGGTCCCTTATGGATATACATAGCTTTTACAATATGTGGTTGTGGAAAATTGCCTGAGGAGGCAATAATATAAGAAATGCTGAAAGCATGGGAAAGAGCTGCATCACACATAGAGGAGCATTACCCTAATAAGGCAGCAGTCAAGCATGATACAAATTTATTTAATGATAATGTTGCACCCCATTTTCACTAAATTTTGAAGCATAGACTAAAACAAATGTCTTTTGAGAGTTTCCCAATAAAAAAATCAGGCATGCTTCAACCTCAAATTTGATCCCACTCATTTGAATATTTTTTATTCATTCACGAATATTCTTATTTTATATACAAGGTAAATTTTAAAACACACACAATACATTTTTTTAAACAAACAAATTCGGATAGTACCAAATTGGAATAATACATATATTTTAAAAAAAAACCGGCTCTGGGTTTGCTGAATAAATGGAATGTTTTGATTATACTTTGTCTACAGTTATGAGTAATAGATTATAATACGCGCGCGCGTGACTAACTATTACTTATAAATTAAAATCTTAATACATTTTTATTATTTTTAATCTAGATAAAACTTGGGGACCTTTCTTGGATAGAATGCTTCATGCCCTAGGTGGCAAGCGAATGTACTCTTGATATGATAATAATCTCCAATATAATTTATAAAAAAAAATTCCATTGCAAATATTCTTCCCTTTTGTTAATAGTCATAACAAAGAATGTCTTATTTAAAGAAGAAATTCTGGAAAATATTGAATTATCTGGTGCCATATTAAAAGAAAAATTAATCTTTATCCCTTCTTGAGAAGTAGAGTCTGCATGTAGCACCTACTTAATTACTTTTTAACAAAGATGATGAAAGATAAGAGATGATGATGTAAAGAAGCCACTTTTTAGGATAAAGTTCACTTTTTAATTTCTGTATTTTTAAGTACTTTTTGTAAACAAGAAAATTTTTATGAGTTATGAAAATTATTCACAAAGATGAGTTCTGAATAAAAATTCATTTGAAACATTATTGTTCTTCCTGATAAAATCTTACCTTTTTTACCAACAAGTTTACGCGGAAGAGTTGCACATTGGCGATATGGCATTGGTGGATTCTCCACAGTATTACCAATAGGCGGACTTTTTAGAGTTGTAACTGTCATGGCAACCAAATTTCCAGACTGCTGGATTATTGAAACAACATGCTCATGTGATGCTTGAGAAACATCTTGACCATTGATCTATAAATTGAATTATATTTATATGTAGCCCAATTATGGAAATTTTTCTGAAATGAATCACAAGTTTACAATGATTGAAATGCTTTAAAATATTTATTTTTAATTACTGTTTTTAAAAATATTTTACCTCCAGCAAATAATCTCCCTTTTTTAATCCAGCTAAATCAGCTACACCGCCTTTATTTACATCTTCTAAATACTGACTAGGCCATGAAACATTTGATTCTTTTTCCATTAGAGGACTGGAGGCTAGAATAACAATGATTTCAAAAGTTACAATTTAATTGCTTTTAGAAAAATAAATAATTTACAAGGTGCTTATTATTTATTACTTTTCGATGAAAATAATTTTCATTACATTTGTAGAAGTTAAAAGCTGCATGCAATAAAAAATAATTATCTAATTACTAGAAAATTAGTATAGTTATATAATTACTAGTTAATTATATATAAGTTAGTTACATAATTACTAGTTAATTATATATAAGTTAGTAATATAATTACTAGTTAAATTACTCTAGAAAAATCGGGTTTTTTTAAAAATAATTTATCATAAATTCTAAATAATTTATTAAAAAAAAACTTTTCAAGAACATTCAAAGGTTATCTTCTACATAACTTTTCAAAGATTTTGAACAATTAACTTAGCAGACAATTGTAGTAGAAAAAGAGGAGAGATAGAAGAATATACTTCCACATAAAATTACTGCATGTTACTTTTTGTTCACTGAAGAAAACAAGATAATAATACAATAGAAGAACATGAAAATTTCTTTTAAAGAATAGCTTATTGACTCACACTATGAACAGCAAGAACTTATTTTTGGATTTATTAATAATATTAGGTACAAAACTAATCACAATATGTTTAGTCAATAATAAATTATCAGCATTTTAATTTTACAGTAAGAAAAAAAAAAGATATTATAAATAATATACTTTTATTAATTCAGACATATTCAGTTTTCGATTATGTTCATGCATGCAATATTTGAGAACTTTTCATTCAGAGTAAGTACTGCTATTTCAATTAAAATTCTCAGCTTAAAACACTTTTATATGAAATTTCTGAATTATTATAATTATAAAATAATATGAATTAAATATATTTCATAATTAAAAAGTTTTGATATAATCATACAAAAATAGAAAAGATGCATAATTATCTTTACAATTATTATATACAATCAATTTATATAAGTATTTTTATAGGAAATTATTTAGAATTTTGAAAATCACAGTAAATGCAGAAATTACAATATGCCTATCATTTGTACTATCAAAAGCTACAAAAAATTTGATACTCGAAGACTATTCTTTAAACATTTCAGGAACTAACAAACCCAAAAAATGGCAGTACAACTTGAAAAATTCACTTTGATATTATAGATGAAAATAATCAGAAAAAAACACTTAACTATTAGTTTTAAACAACTATTTGCTAAGTTGATTAGGAAGATTAAAAATGTTAATGTTCTTTAAAGACAATAAGTAACTTATACACATCAAAACATGACACTTAAAACAGTAATTTAGTCTGTTCTATTTTTTTAAAAGAATACTGATGAGCAATGTAATCACTAATTTTTAGAAACTTTCAAATGAAATTTTTTGTTTTAATACTGCAATTTAGTAAAGATATACTTTTGAAATCAATGCTTCAAGTAACCACATTGATCTAGTTTAACCTTATTATATGTTGTTATAGTTTATAACAACTATTAAATCTTCCTGATCCAACTTAAGTCAAGTAGGTATTTGATCAATGAATAATAGTTTTAAGATAATGAATGTTTAAAAAGTATTCTTTCAACTAATAGAAGCTAATATTTAAGTTGTCAATTCTCATAAATTATATATGCTACATAAAACAGAAAAATATTGAATTACTAAATAAATATAAATTATACAACAAACGTTAAGCATAAAAAAAAATTCTGAGATACTGATAATTATTTAACATACTCGAGTAAAAATGTGTGTGTGCAATGATAACTATACATACTGTCGAGCCAAAACATTACGAACAGCTCCACATTTTTCAATGAACTCGTCTGGACGTGGAAACCACTTGATTAGGAGAGAAGGGTATTTAACTGCTGCTGGAGAAGGAAAGGAATTATTATGCTTCCCATCATTGCCTATGCTTGTCCAGTGCAGGAATACCCCACTAAAACTAATATTAATATTCTAAATACCCTTCAAAATTCTACTATCCGGATGATCGTAAAAGTCACTCGTTATGAGAAATGGTGATATTCGGAAAGCCATTAAAATTAATAACTTTATAAATCGCATGTTTAAAAAATTTTGCTAAAAATTTCTTTAAGTCTCTACCTCATACTAACACTGCAAAAATGTTAAATCTTCACGACTCTATAATCCAAATACTACTACCAAAAGACCGAGAAGAATACTTTTCGATTCATATAACCCACCGTAATTTTTAATTTTTCTGTGCAGTTTTTTTATTGCACATTTAATTTGCTAATTTTTAAACTTTAAAAAATTGTTGTATCTGTATCTCTCACTATTAGACAAGCCCGCCCTCACTGTCTTATTCTCCTTTGCTAGATTTTTGAGCAGCCAATAAGAGTTAATTTCCTTCACATTTGGGTTTTCATAGAAAGAAAGCTCAGAGATCAAACATCATGTTGCAATATCTCGACATTACACGTCCACGGCCTCCAGTCATTCAAGAACCATGCCAAGGCGAGTTGCAGCCGTTTTGCAAGCAGAAAGTGGTATTGAGTAGATGTTCATAATGTTTTGGCTCTCCAGTGTATGAAATTAATATTTCGTATAACATTTGTAAAATATGATAGCATAGCAATCAACTTATATTACTTTTTGTTTCGTATAATTCCCAAGTAACATCTGCTTAATCTGCCTTTTTTAATGACATTACTGATTAATTATACCACATAAAACAAATTAATTGTCTTATAAAATAATTCAAGAAATATATTTTATCACAATAGATCAATTATTTCATCTAATAGTACAAAATATGTATATACATTGATTTATAATAGAGTTATAATGAGAATAAAAATTTAAAATAATTTGAAGTGCTATTAAGTTCAAGAGTTACATTCAATAGAATAATTTTAAAAAATTAACCTTAATAAGTCTACTTAAAGAATCTTTTTTTAATAAAAAAAAATGTTCCAGAAGCAGCAGTTGGGTTTTGAAACATTTACATAATGTTAATTCAATGTTTGATCAAATAGTCTTAGGAATAAAAAAAACTTTATATTTTATAAATCATTGATAGCTTACACTATTATTAATTCCATAATACATATGGAGTTAAAAATATACATTTAGGTGAGATTATTACCTTTAGCACCACGCAACACAAATCCAAAGCCTTTCTTTCCTTTATGTAAAATAACTGTTCGAGGTTCTCCAAACCTTAGGAATCAAGACACAATTTCAGTTAGTTCATAATGGCAAAATAAAGCAAACGCATATTTCGTAATTATATAAACATGATTGTAAATATAATCTGAATGTTTTATATATACAGTGAAATATGTTCAATGCGAAAATGCTTAAGACGAAAAATCGGTTAACACGAAATATACACTCATGTCCCTAAATTAAGGATAATTCAGAATCACACAGAAATTGAACTCTAAAATAAAAATTTCACCTGTAGAATTATCACACACATCTTGAAGAAGAATATGCAAATTACAGGAAACCACTAGATGGCGCGGATAGTACGTCACAATGACAAGAGTTTAAGAGAGGGGTATATAAGGAATGGTGGCAAAGAAGTAAAATTGTTCACAAGCGCTTTAAAAGCCTTTCAGTACAATAACCGCATAGTTATGGCACTAAGGAAGCATTTGGATGATTTTTTACGTGGTAGAATTATTGGACGACTGGAATGTGGACGTACCCAGCTGGAAGTATCCGAGGAACTTGGAATCGCCCAGAGTGTCATCTCCAGGCTTTGGCAACGATTCCAATATGATGGTAATATCAGTAGATGTTACAGCACAGGTCGTCCCCGAGTTACAAAGCCGAATGAGGACCGATATTTGGCAGTTACTGCCAAAGAAACAGACGAAGCACAGCATCAGACCTGTCTCGTCAGCTCTCTTCAGCTACCGGTACGACAGTTTCAAGGCAGATCGTGTACAGACGATTAGGGCACATTGGTCTATATGCTCGTAGGCCTGTCAAATGTGTTCCACTTACCGAAACTCACTGTCGCCTGCAATTGACCTGGAGTAGAGAGCACGCATTGTGGACACCACAACAATGGTCTTGTGTGATGTTTTCCGACGAGTCCAGGTTTAGTTTGCAGTCTGATTCTCGCCGGACTTAAATATGGAGAGCGCCACGTACAAGTTACCACCAAGAGAACACCATTAAACGACACCGTTACGGCGGTGCAGGATGGCTCGTTTGGGGAGGAATTATTCTTGGTTCCAGAACTGACCTGAATGTTCATAGTGTAACGATGACAGGTCACATCTATCGGGATGTCATTCTGGAACAACATGTACGTCTGTTTCGGGGCGCCATGGGTGCTGATTTCCTGTTTATGGATGACCACGCCCGTCCTCACCGTGCAAACATTGTAGACGAATGCCTTCAATCGGAGGATATCACCCGTATGGATTGGCCAGCATACTCACCGGACTTGAATCCAATGGAGCATGTGTGGGATATGCTTGGCCGACGAATTGCAGCCAGTCAACCTCCTCCCACCTGTCTACCGGAACTTTGGAGGCCATTGCTTGATGAGTGGTGTAATATTCCCCCAAGATCAGATTGATATTTTGATACACAGCATGCCTAGGCTTTGTAAGGCCTGTATTGCATAATCCGGGAGACATACTCCGTATTAACCTTCATACTAACCATGTTATACTGTTTTTTGTAAATAAGTCCTTTTTTGAAATTTGCTCCTGGGAGAAAAATCGCAATTTTTATTAATTATGTCAAACATATAGCATCTTTTTTGCTCTTTATCTTTTGTTTAATAAATAGACTTTACAAATAAGTCAAATTTGTTTTGCTTCTGTCTCATTCTTTGCCTGAGCGTCATTATCCTTAATTTATGGACATGAGTGTACAACGGTCCCGGCAAACTACAAGGTATTTTCAAACATTTTTTCTTTTAACTCGAAACAAAATTCGCTTAACCCCAAAAGATTTCCCTTCTGGGAATGACCAAAATACGAAAAACACCAGCTGCGCATGCGAGATTTAAGTGGGGATGCTTGAGAAAGCCTACTGTCCTACTGTATCATCCAAGCAATAGATGATGAGAATGCGTGTAAAGCCGCAATTATGGCAGATAAAGACATTTTGGAGTTCATTCACAGCTCAAAAAATCTCGTTGATGCAGATTCCGACGACGAAAATAAAATGACTAATGTTGCCCACGTCATCCGAAATGAGAAACATCATGAAAAGTATGCGCATTTATTTAGACGCACATTCCATTGGTGAGATGAATAGCAAAATGGACGATATGGAACATTTTGTTGACAATCTCTCTCTCTCTCTCTGATGTTTAAAAAAACCATGCAAAGAAAATATCAGATTATTTTCCAAAAACTCAATAGATGTTTTGCTTTTTAAAAAACTTTAAAATTTTGTACTAAGTTTAATTAAGTTCTTGTGAATGTTTTCGTTTCATTAATTTTTACTAAAAATATGCGTATATACATATCTATGTAAATAAAATGTACTCTAATCAACTTAATTTTGTTGAAAATATGGGGGCTTTTTTGCAATATCTTTTAACTCGAAAAAATATTTCAATCCCCTCAGTTTCGTATTAAACAATTTTCACTGTATATATCTAAAAAATATCATATTTACATCTTTATGAAGAACTATAAGAACAATATGCTTAAAATGTAAAAACTTATGATATGTCAAAACATATAAGTTGATGGATTTATAGGAGAACCTGCTTCCCACAGGGAAGCTCAATCTCCAATCAGGATGAAATGAATGAGTTGCATGAGTTCAGCTTTCACTTAGCCCTTTGCTGCTTAATTATAAAATATTGTGTTGATAATTAAAGAAATAACATGAGAAAATTAAATAATTTACTTGGGTGTAGGAATAAATGAGAATTTAAGTGTGTGGTGTTATTCAGAAAATGCATTTGTGTTGCTTTGTTACGTGTGTGAAATTAGATTAAAGCATTGTCCACTAGAGCGGACTTTAAGAAAAAGGAGGTCAGAGATTCTTTTGGTACAGGGTTACCCGCACCGTCGGAAAAACCGCCTCTTCTGAATTTCGCTATGTCAAAACAGAAATTCATTCGAGTAGTCTGATTTACGCTAACAAGTAAAAAAATGAGCACACACACACAAAAGCTCATAAATTAATAAAATTCTTCATATTTCCCTTTCAAGGATACGCTTTCAAATAATGAGAATGTATGGAACGGGGGGAGGTGAATGTAAACTAATGTTACTGACGTTTTCCATCTTCTTGGAATAGTACTGACTCTTTTTGCCCATCTCTCTCTTCGTCCTTCAACTCTTGGATACGCAGCAGTTGATAAGTTGTCAAAGCGTGGATTAATTTCTTGCACACATGATGCAGGAAAGTAACCAACTTGACCACTATGTATCTTTCCCAATAACAAACTATCTTCTGCTTCATTAATAACTATGAAATAAAAAGGGAAAGTATTAAAATTATTTAGCGAAAAAGAAACACGAAAAAACAATTTTGAATAGATATTTGGAAAAGGCTGTAAGAATATATAAGTAAATATAAACATGCTTACCAAAATTGTTTCACAAATAAAGTGAACTTAATAATTTAGATCTGGACGAAAGTTTCCAGAAGTAAAACATTTTTTTTTTCAATTAATCTACAACTTTTTATAACTATTTATACGCCTGTGTCTACTAATTTTTAATTTTTATTTCAATGATACATACATTTTTGAAAAAGATTTAGAAACATTTTGCACAGTATATTAATTGCAAAAAATAAAAATAAAAATATGGATCTTAATGAATTTTTAAACGGTTTTTTTCCCCAGGTAAAAGTTGATCAACAAATCAAGAACTCATAAATTGAGAATTTTGAAACTCATAAATAATAATCAACCTTTACAATTATATACATTGGCTTCTCTGGCCTAGCTAGTCCTGAGGGGGCCCAGTATCAAAATTCCTTGGGGGGCCCTTTTTCGGAAAAAAATGTGCCATCGGTTACTGACAGTAAATCTTACATAAAAAAGGCTCGCGCCAAATCTAATTTCTGAAGGTACACATTATTCTTTCTTTTTGCAACAATACTAGCCATTAACCGACCCCTTCACTGGGTATTTCTCGATGTTGTATGAACATATATATATATATAAATTATTGATATCTATGTCCTAGCATTAAACGTTTTATTGTATAGAAAAACATTCTTGTATTTTTCACCTCTTGATTTAAAAAGGACAGGACATCTAAATTATAACTTCCAAAATTGTAGTAAAATTATCTTTTTATTCCCGTAACTCCTTCCCCCAAAGTGGATTTCCACAAAACTCATTCTTAGTCGATTTTTACTTAACAAAATAAATATGCTTGCTATATTTCAAGTCCGAATCTTTTTGCTTAAAAACGGAAATATTATTTAGCAATAACCCTCGAAACCCTCTTTGAGAGTCAATTTCCGAAAGACCAGTTCTTAGTGGATTTCAATTCAACATAAGAAACGTGTATATCAAATTTCATTAATGTAGGTCTAGTAGGTGGAAAATGAGAATCTTTTTACCAATACGCCCCATTTACTTCTCACCTCTATAGGGGGAAGTCACTTTCCGTAAAACACGTTCTTAGCGAATTTCTGTTCAACAGAAGAAACATGCTTGCCAAATTTCAAGTATGTGTATCTGACAGTTCTATAACGCCCCTGAACTCCTCGCAACCGCCCTTAAATGTCGATTTCCGTAAAACTTGTTTTGTAGCAGATCTCTGCTCCATAAAAGGAACATATAAACTAAACTTGAAGTCTGTAGGTTTAATAGTTCAAAAACGGGCATATTTATCTATGCGGGTCTATTTATCTTAAGCGTTTGTAATGCCTCTGGGGTCGATTTTCGCAAAATCCATTCTTATCGAATCTCTATTCCATGATAGGAAGATGCCTATTAAATTTCAAGTCTGTTGGTCTAATAGTCCCTGAGATATCGTGATGAGTGTGTCGACTTTTTCGCAGTTTTAAAAAGATTTAGATCCAAAATAATTACCAAAAATGGGATTTATTTAATTTCCACAACAATAATATTGATTTTTGTAAGAAAAATCTTTAAAACACTGCACAACTTGTTGCCTTCTTCATCTCCTTATGATAATAAATAAAAAATTTTGAGCAATAAAATATACCAACTTTTATTTTACATTGTCTTATATATATGCCGTTTTGAAATAATACGATCGGCTTCTTTTTCGACTCTAAAAATGCTTAGAGTTGTTAATTGCTACTGAAAGCGAAATTCAGGTATTTACTAATAGTTTAGTTTTGAGATCAATTTTGTAAAAATCTAGCGAATAATTTTTAAAATATTGATCAAAACGCATAGACTGAATTTTAAAACCATCACATGGTATGAATATCCGTTTATTTGGGTACTTGAAATTATACGTAGAAATTGCAAAACCAGAATAGTTATATAAATAAATAAAAAACGTTTATCTCATTAAAAAATGAAAACCGCAATATATTTCGGAAAGAAGCTCAGCTCTTGAAAAGGTTATTTTAAGGTTGGATATTCCTTTTTATTGGATTTCAGCAATGCGGTCTTTATATTGCGATTTCTACTTATCTCAGTATTAACAAATGCGTTACATACAAATTGCGGTGAATAATTTAATATTATTATTTAAAATTATTATTAACGTCGCACTGTTCAGCTACACGAGGAACCCTGGTCAAGTGACGTGGACGACACCTGAGCTGGCACCCTTGTCCTATGTTGAAGCAATATCTATGTATTCCTAATTAAACTTTTATTTTCTGAAACATCTGCATAAATTTAAGATTCATTATAAATATATGTAGTTTTTAAAAAAAAACGTTCTTAATTTCATATTACATGGCATAAAATAACGTGGGATGTAACTCCTTTTTTTTACTGTATAAATATGGTATCATTTGCGTGGTCTTTCACAGTGTATCTATTAACGTATCAACCGTGTAAAATTACGTTCGATGTATAATGAACTCTGTATGATGATGTATAATGAATTGTATAATATACAATTTAAAAAAAAGAAAAATTCTTACCTTTACAATCTAAATGAGTCTCACTTGTTGACTGTAGAAAAAATTAATTTTTTTTTTCTTAATTTTGCGTTTAACAACACCGCTAGAGTAGAATCCATTTTTGGTTCATATTTGCGACAGTCACAATCACAACGTAAAAATCCCAACGTAAATTGATGAAAAACCAACTTTAAATGACTGTTTTTGGAAAGCATCGTATTTCGGACAAATAATTGTCTATTGCAATTAACTGGTAATTGTGAAGGTCTTTTCCTAGAAGGTCCTTTGCTGACCATGATAAACATATTCGGTCTTTTGGATGTTATAGGGAAACAAAGGATAACAAAATATATGTTATTCACTTTTTTGTTGCACCCCCTTTGGACAAACTTCTGACTAAGGAAAAAGCCTTCGCGGTTTCTACGGTCAATCAATCAACAGACATTTTGTCATTTGCAAGCATATAACATTCTTTCCCATTCTAAATGTTACTTCAAACGCGCGACTTTTCAAAAGAGACTCTTGGAATAGGGATTTTTTAGACGCCTTTCCAAATCTTCTCATTATTTTGAGTAAAAGGACACCTGCTTTTAAAGGTTTCTAATTGTGGGAACAAAAATAAAGAGTTAATGTAATGGAAAGTTTTGAAGACAGCGATTTTTAAGCAGAAAAGGGAACTCTATTAAAATAAGAATATTGTGATATATCATTTTACGAATTTTCACTTACACATGTCGAGCCCCTTTATTTTGGGGGCCTCGTATCATTGATACGGTGGTAGCTACGCCCCTGATTGATGTGCCAAAGTCAAGGTACAGCCAGTTTCTTTGCGGTAACCATTAAAAGAATGAAAATTACAGTAAATAATACAAATCACATGAACGAGAGAGAGAGAGAGAGATCATAAATGATTTCGATAAACCTTCACCAATAATTTTATCCACCACAATTATTTTTAAGAATTGAACAGTTAAATTGTAGTAGAAGGAAACAGCAAAAATTTTACTTTCGTAATTTACATGAAGTTGTTTTATGCTTGTTGTGATCTTCCACTGTTGGTAGTAAAATATTATTAGTCCATCTAAGGGATGTTGTTTACTTGATTCATTAATATTGTGGTAATCGGATAGATGGAAATGAGGTTATCACAGCTGGACGCGGCAAGATGTCTTAATATGCCTAGTAGAGTGAACCACGGACTGTGGTATCAATTTGAATATGAAAAATCAGAATTAAGAAGGCCTGTCACAGGCCATCCAATCCTAGTGTAAGATCGCTTTCTAACTCTTTTGGTCCTAAGAAAGGGAAACTTTATTGTGCTTCATTCAGCTCATTTCATAACTGTCCTGCAACCAGAATGATTTTACTAAAAAGCGCAATGTCTTCGCTATCAAGAACTCTATTCAAGACGAATTTTTGTTTGTGTCCGTCTTGTAATAGAATATTGGAGATAATTCTCTTGTTGTATACATTATTCTTTTAATCGACAACACAGAAGTACCCATTTATGTTGGACGAAAGAGCACATTTCATGGAACACAAAGTACAATGGGTTTCTGTACTTTTCAAAGACGAATCGTGGTTTACTTTTGCTCAAGTTTATTATTTATACAACATTAGCAGAGATACAAGACAACCAGCGCATTCGGTGAAAAGACCTAGAGTGCTTTTATATAATGAAAAAGAATGCTATGAATACTAAAGATACAGGCGCCATCTTTTGGCATAAAAACAAAATCATGTTAACATTAAATGTTGTCATTATCTTTAACAGCTGTACTTAGTGGTTCAAGGTGTGTGCTGTTCTGGAGAGGGAACCAAATACTACCAATCTAATAGTATTATTGAGGTGAAATTGGGATCTAGGAAGGATATCTCTACATGACTGCATGTGCTTCATAGAGAAACTTGAGATAGAGATTCTTACTCCAAATATCACACCACGTACTGGAGCTATTGAAAATAAGTTCACCCTAATGGATGATAATGCCCCACTTCATTGAGTTTGGTTTGTTAGTGCATATCTTGAAGATTAAGGTCTGGAGCAGTGGTGTATACAGAATACTATTATGGGGAGGGGGAGGTAACCTAATCTCTCTCTCTCTCCCCCCACCTTTGTGTATGTTACTGGTTGGGAATGAATGAAACAGCCAGCCTTAAGCCGATAGAGAATCTGTCGCATTACCTTTCTAGAAAGATGACTTTAAGCCGCATGAGCTGGTATAAGGGTTGTGTGTGGATTCTGGGAATTCCAGTGTTTAACAACTTAAATGATAATATGGAAAATTATGTCTCTCCAATGCATTACAAGCAGAGAGGTGGATACGCTCCTCTTTCATATCCATTTACTAAATTTTTTTAACTAACATCTATGAGTTAATATTTTTTTATCTGAGTGTAGACTTATGTAAAAAATTTATAATTTATAATTTACAAGTGCAGAATATCATTTGATGTTGAAAATATGTAAAATTCAAGAAACTGCTAATTAAAAAGTACAATTCCTCCAAATTTTTAATCTGTTTCAAATCAGACTCAAAAGAGTGGTTGTACTTTAACATCTGGAAGCCAGTGTACTAAAAATGCATGAAACAAATGAGAAATTAAATCATAATAATATCTTAGATAATTAGATTTGAGTTAAATAGCTCTAATAATAGTTATTTAAGTTAGTTTTAGTCATGTTAACTGCGAAGTTTAACACGATTATTTTTAAAAAATAATTATTACTGATTATTATAAAAGGAAACAAGAGATTAAAAAATAGATATTTAAAGACAGAAATGAAAAATATAATACATGTTTTAGCTCAATACTTGGTATATAATACTTGGTAATATAATACTTGGTTAGCTCAATGTGGTAAAGAATATTAATTTCCCTCTTTATTTGATTTATTGCCTGTATTTAACAATTGAGTTATTGAGTTAACAGAGGCATATATAGTAAAGAACAACTGAAGAAACATTTATACAAATATTTGGTGTGTTTAACCCTTTGAGCGTCTCTCAGACCGGGGGTTTGCTTTGACGCCTGTAGATAATACTGCGGTGTGATTTTTTGGGTGGGCTGCCTTGACATCTTCAGTTGAACTCTGCACAGTGAGAGGATCACTTGGAGGTACTTGGCGATTTTTTTCAACTCACGGTATATATACGATTTTTCTCATCTATCACTGTCTTATCTATCAGACGGATATTCCTCCGTACGTATGTTTTAGCGTTCCACCTCGCAGACGAATTAATGGACAATATTTATTTTATAATATTTTAATTTGCATTTTTAAAAATTATTTATGATTATTATAGATGACAGCCATTAAAATAAGAAGGAATTGCGTCCCTAAAAGAATAGAATGACGTCATACAAATGCGTCACATGTGGAACTTTTATTTGCTTGGAGCACACCAAAAAAAAAAAATCTGATATTTGTATTCTATACTTATGTTGTGTTTACTGTTGTTCCTATAATTTTATACATTGTTACTTTCACTTTTGCATTACTTTTGTTCCTACAGTTTTTTCGTTCTTGGTCTTATTATTTTTAATTACTTTTATATGAATATAAGTAATTTCCAATCCGTTTTTATAAAAATACTAGTCATAATTACAGTGATAAAAATATATTACATAGTATGCCTCATATATAGACTTAAACATACTAAAAACTAGCTGGTTTACCCGTTCTTCGTACGGGTGAACTGAAAAATTAAACAACACACAGATTGAAGGATAAAGAAGTTTTTAATGAGTTAATTTTACGTGAATTGTATAAGTTAAACAAAAAAAGCCTTTTTTGCGTAGCTCAGCAAAACAAAAAAAAAGACAGAAATAAAACACCTTTGTTAAATTTTAAGTCTATAGATCTAATAGCTGATAAAGAGAATTTTTTTTTATTTATAACTCCCCGTAACACTCTTGAGGGTCAATTTTTGAAAATACCTCCCTCAGTTGATCTCTAAGTTTTGCGTAATGAACGCTTAAAATAGTGTAAATAATTTATATCTAAAAGTGTAATACATCAATAATATTTTCTGTTGTATTTATTTTATGTTAAAAATGTAATATTCGCAAGCAACGCCGTTTCTTAAATTATAATAGCGATTCAATAAAAAACATAGCGAAATGTGAACGACAGAGTCCAGTTGGCAACTGTCTAGCTACTTCATAGCTCTAGCTTTATTAGAGCTTTGTAAGACCCGCCGTGTAGGAGAGGGATGAACGTTAATGCTTTATCTACCACAATATGATTTACTGCAGTTTTTTTCATGCAATATTTTTTTTTTTGGATCACTACATTGAAAATTGAGAGATATACATAAACAAAATACTCCACTTGGGGGAAATTTAATATGATAATAAATTAATTAAAGATATTCCATTGTAAAAGGTAATTATATACACCGTTCACTTAAAATAAATAGTCAAATCGTTTTCTTAGGTCTTCATTAACATACAAAAACATAAGACACTTAAATTTTGACATTAAATATTTTTTCGGGACAAAAATGATTATTTTTGCAATCCGCTGAAAACGCCGTCAGCTGAAAACGCAATTTCTGCTATAAAACTATTCGCCTTCCCCACTAAAATACTCATAATAGAACTCGTGCTGTCATATATTTTGGAAGAGTGAATTTCAAAGAATATTCCTGCTAAGTATTGACAGAATATTTCTGCTAAGTTGGTGTGATATGGTAGTTAGAAGAGGGTGCCAGCTCAGGTGTCGTCCACGTCATTTGACCATGGTTCAAAATTATGTGGTCCATCGCCAAAAGCCCTCGTGTAGCTGAACAGTGCGACGTTAATATTCACTCACTCCAAAAAATACAGTACAGTAGTTATAGTTATTTTTATACTTAAAAATGCAATTCTGCCTATTCAATTAAAATTATAGCGTTATATTTAACTACTAACCACAAACAAAATTTTGAAAATTTGTCCAAATGATGTAGTGTGAAAGATAAAGTTTATTTACTTTAAGTACCAGAAGCGATAAAAGTACTTATTTTGAAAAAAGATCAAATGTGCATAATAAAATCATATAAAAATATTAAAATATAGAGAGATTTATAACAACCTCTTTCTTCAAAACTTAGTTTTATTCTGAAATAAAAAAAGTTAGGAATTTTATGCTGATTACAGGAATAAATTAGAAGTGAGCGCCTTGCACGTAGCCAAACAAAAATTGTTTCTTCACAAATAAAAGATAGATATATGCTATTATAGGCTTTTTTGCAGCGCACGCCAGAATTGCTTGCAGATGGGAGAATTTTTTCCTACTTACTTGACAACTATCGTTATATTTTGGACACTTAACACAAGATATTTATAAATTATATCCTATGCTATAAATTATAGCCTATCTGTTGTTCTGATGTATAAGCTATATTACTGTAAAGTTTCATTAAAATCCATTCAGTTGTTTTGCGTGAAAGACGACCAAACATCCAAACAAACTTTCGCATTAATAATATATATCTAAATTGTATTTTCGTTTATATGTTTCATGTTTTTAAATAAATTGTCTAATGTATATATCTTGAAAAAAAGTTATGCTTTATTTAACCCCACACATCTTATTTGAGCCAAACTCAATCTCATGAGCGATAAGGACATTTAAAACAGTCCTTAATATAATAAAATTAAAAAAAAAAATTTGCGTACCCATCTGTCAGACGTATGTTCCTCCGAGCGTCAAACAAAATTGATATTCCGGTCAGATGGTTAACTGTAACCAGATAAAGACTGAGCTTTACCGCAACAGAATCGTTCTCCTGAAATAGTGATTCGCTTAAGAATAGAAATGTATAATTAAAATCTCTGTATATTTTTGTACTGAGCCGTGAATTAAATTAATTTGAAATTTAATATGCAGCTGATTATTTCGAAAACCATAAAACATAATAGGTGATAAATTTAAGAACATAATAAAATCAATTAAATATAAAGGGATAATTATCACTAAAATCATTTCAATTAAATAACGATTTAAATATAACAATATATATATATATATATATATATATATATATATATATATATATATATATATGTATGTATATACTAGCTGCATGGCCCGGCGTAGCACGGGCTATCTCACCTGTTATGAATTTTCCTTTCTTTTCACAAAATCAGAATTTCTAATTCACTCATTTTGGGAATGGACTCTCTCCTCACCGCTTAGCCGGCGTTGCTCAGGCTTTCTCTTTCTCAGGACACCAGCATTTCTGTGTGTGTGTTTGTAATGCACCACAATGGGAGTGATTTCTATAATTATGTCAAAAAATTCCCTTTTTCGAAATTTGTTCAATTCCACTTATTTTTGATTTAAGACAGGTTTTTTCATCTCTATAGCCCAAACAGTTTTTAATTAATAAAATTATTGTTCTATCTTCTCTCCTCTCCCCTGCACATAATATATAGCTTCAAATTTCGATGTATGACTTATAAAAAAAACATTGCGTTAGAATGAAAAAATAGACGATGTACTTTATAATTAACAAAGAATTCATTTCGTAATGAAATATTAGAAATAATCCTTTTAAAAAAACATATATATATATTTAATAAAATCAAATTTCTATAAGTAATAAGTAAAAGAAAAATTTACAGATAGCTATCGGAACGATTGCTTTGCTCTGAACGTTTGAATGTTGGTTTAAACATATAAATATATATAAGTTAGGGGAAACAACAGTATGGGGGAAAGCCTAGATATATATATATTTATATACATGTACTGAAAAAAAACATTAAAAAAACCGATCTGATAAAAACATTTTGATATTTTGTTTTAATTTTAACCTTCAAAAAATGTAACAAAATAATGCTTAAATATTTCTCGCAAAAAACACAATTTTTTTAGAAAAAAAAAACCGTAAGTAATTTTTTCAATATTTATCGTTCTAAACACGGGAAAAAAGTTTCAAGAGATTATTTTCAATTTCGCCAAATCTGGGGATTTTCAATATTTATAGGCGCACCTTCTATTCTAGTGTAACTTTTCATCAAACGTCGAGGGCTCAGTAGAAAAAGAGTTTTCTTGCGACAAACAGGTTTTCGCCGCCAAACTCAAGAGCTATTGTAAAATTGATTTTTTTTTAAAGTTTTAATTTGTTTTCGGGCTTCATTTTTAAGTGAAAGCTTTCAAACTTCATATATCGATTGCAAAAGCGTATTTTAAAAAAAAAACTTTTAAAAAGTAATGTTTAAAAATTTATCGTAAAAAGGGACAAAAATTGAAAAACACATTCTTTTTAAACTGTAATTTTTAAGATATTTTTATCAATCTTTGTACAGATTACGTATAATATTGTTCTACACGGAAAAAAAAGTTTCGGGAAATCATTCTAAAAATAAAAATTTATTAAAGTATTTTAATAAAATTTTGAGTATTTTTTTGAAAAATCGTAAATAAAACAGTTTTTGACATTAAATTTTTTTAAATGACGGATTCTAAAAGAAAAAAGCATGAACTTTTTTAGTGTAAAATATTTTTTTTCATTAACGCGAAAAAGTTCAAGCGGAACAACTTAGAATTTTATATTCAAAAAAGGAACCAATTTCGACTCATTTTAAAAAATCGTAAAAAATA
>BMAU01020173.1:510000-511800 GCA_019973935.1 Trichonephila clavipes
GCTTGTGATCGTAAGATCGCGCCGCCACATGTGTCTTATTAACTTTGTCATATTCTTTATTAGCTTTCAAGTCATTCATCACGAACTCATTCATGCTCTTGCCGAACCAATATCTCGTCAAACGCAAGATAATAGTTATAGCAAGTTTGCTTTCCTTCGACAAGTGCCCTTTCTCACCTCGGGCGACGTCGGACGATTATCTTTCGACTGGTTGCGGCAACGCCATTCGTAGCCGTCAGCCGTTCCCGCTCGCAAACGCATATTTTTTTAAACCTCGGACATTCATAACGAAAGCAATTAAATTAGCTTTTCTAATGTCTCTTTCTTCGCTTTGCCCAGGGCACGAAGAAGCCTATCATGCCTCACTTTAAAGTAATTTCCTTTCACGCCATTCTTAACAACCTCCGGCGAAGTCAAATGTCAAAATGACGTTTTTCGGAAGAAAGGCAAAAATGTTTGCACTTTTTAGGGTTGCCATTTTCGGTGATTTGAAAATCCAAATTTTTTTGATGAAATGGAAGGTAACATATTGTAACCTTTATCGCTCAAAATTTTGGCGACAAAAAATTTGAGCAAAAGTGGGTTATCTAAGTTCGAATTAAATTTCTAACTATCTAAAATTATGTCTGGCTTTTTCTTCATTAAAATCTTTCGAGTTTTCTACAAATTATCTTGCAAAATTATTCCATTATGTACTTAATAAGGAAAAATATATCTAAATATAAATAATTTATGTCCTAATAAACAGCATATAATTGTTTTTAGCTACAGTTTGGAAAATAGGCGTGAAATTTGTATCGGGACAGGATTTTAACATATTATGTGAATGTGTTTTTGACTGCCACTATGTTATATATTTATCTTTCATTCCTTTACAATATGAGGTAAAAGTTGTAAAGCAGTTTGTCACAGTAAAATTAATTTTTCTGTTGTTTTATATTCAAATTGTACTATTATATTGATTTACAAAGAAAATAATAGGTTAGTTTGACAAGCCATTATTTCACGACTTTTAAAGCATTGAACAGTTTTTGAAATCCTTAAAACTTTTCTAAATGTTAAATTATTAAAAATATTCAATTATTGTAAGTGATTAATATTTCTTAGATTGTTGGAAACAAAAAGTATAAAATTTAAAATATATATCTCTTTGTTTGAATTTTAATATGAAAATTATTTTTATGGCTAAACCCGCGGAAAAACCCAAAGCTTTTTTAAATATTAACATTAAGATATTTTTAAAAAATAACTTCAGGAGGCTCTCAGACCGAAATCCATATGAACTTTTATAGAACATATGTAAAGGGAACATTTACAGAATATTTCAAGACTCTATCTTGAACAGGAAAAACGCCTTAGCAGGGTTAGAAAACACTCTCATCTTCAAAATTAAAAATCACAAGAAAAACTTATATTTAAAATTTGTAAAAGAGCATAAAAGAAAAATTCCATTGCCTGTAAAGCTTTAATTTTCAATCTGTTACTATCCAACTTATGCTCTACATAGAAAATTCTGCTTGAAATAAATATGACTGAAATATCTTTTTAATTCAAAAAGAATATTCTAAGACATATAACAACTCTGTTCAATTTGATCAATTATTCACTTTTATCAGAACCTTATATATTCACAAAGAGTTTTTAATGCTAGAAATATTTATATAGAAATTAGTAGTTATACAAACGTAATCCAGAAATCACCAGAGTTTGCCTGTAAGGCAATATCTATTTTTTTCTCAGTTCCCCATCGTGGTAGTTAAGCAAGTTTAAGTTTTTGTAGCATGACAGCAATGACGTAAC
>BMAU01020177.1:0-18820 GCA_019973935.1 Trichonephila clavipes
CGAGTTGGCGAGTGCGCTGGTTGTCAAGTACACATAAACACATTCCACTCGCTCGGTAGCCAGTAAAGCTGGCACGTGGAAATATCTGGGCATTTTAGTTGATTCTGCTGAAATTGATTCTCATTTGAAGCAAAATGAAGTGTGAATCGAATAACAATTCGTTGTTTTTACAACTGTATCAACAGTTTCCGGCATTACTATAGGTGATAAAGATAAAATTACCGCAACAAATCGTTGGGGATAGTGTTTAAACAACTAATGCCTGAACTTCGAAGAAAATCAGTTGTTGGGGCAAATGGATAATAAACAACTTAAGGCTAAAAATTAAGTCCACGTCTAAAGATATTCCCAAATATATAGGTTAAATAAATTGAGAAGAAAGTAAGAGTGGATGTGGGGGTGATAGGCGTTTGTGTGCCAAAGCTTAACCTGGTTCAACGCTGACATTTTTTCTGATGCGGTTTTGGCAACAAGAAGCGATCAATCAATTTGGTAAGTAAATGTATTTACATTTATTTTTAAATTTGTTAAAAAGTATTTTAAATACATTCTTTAAAGACCTTTTTAGTCCAAGTTTCTCCCATTGCTGGGGTAGAGGATTTTCTGGGTAAATATTTCTATGTGAACTGTTGACTGCGATCTGTATTGCTGTTCTGTTTGGATTGTTGCTGCCCAGTGAGGTCACTGGTCGTAGGTGTTGGCATGTAACCTCCATGACTGATGTATTTCACTTCTCCTGTGTTAAAATCTTCTCTGTCCAGTGCCTTTGTGACATACTCATTGGCCTAGAAGGGAAGTCTTTCATAACCAGTTATGCAAACTGCAAAAGCTGGCAAAATAACTCTATCGTAGTTGTTATTTTGATAGTGAGTTTCAGGTTTCAGCTCAATTGCTTTAACACTCGAAAACGCCAGGCAGAGTATGCCAAAAGCATTCTCCTAAACTCTCCTGGCGGATTCTTGCGAAATATTGAAAGGCACCGCAGCTATCTAGCAATCGTGTTTTGCTAAGAAAGGCTTCATAAGATCAGGTCTTAGAGGAAGCATATCGACAATAACATGGTCCTCAGGAAACCTGATTGCTTTATTTTTGTTGCAATGTTCAGAACTATTTCTGAACACTGCACTGTCATTAACTCTTCCATTTCCTCCTACATCAGCATAGAAGTGAAGCAATAATCCCTGGCATCCACCATAGCAAATGGCTACTGATGCTGTAGTTTTTCTTATAGTTGTAGTATACTGAACCTGAACCGGAGGTCTTTTTAATAAAGAACTATTGTTTACCATCAATCGCTCACAGCATCTAGGAAATTCAACATTGGAGGAAAACCTTTTCAATTTTTTCCACTCTTCCAACAGTTGTATGGGTGCCTGAAGTGAAATATAGTTTATAACAACTTGATACGGTATATAATTGATGGTGATGGTTTTAATTTCCTTCTTTAGTAATAACTAATTATATATTTGTATTATATTAAGGTTTGCTTTTACACTGGGGAATTTTGATTCGAGGCTAATTACAAGTTTTTAAGAAAATCAATGCTACTCTAAAACCGTGCGGTACATTAAAATGAATAAATTTTACAGATTGCTGGCATGTTCTTCCATTGCTGATTATGAAGTTACGACGAACTGAGCCACATCTGGGCAGCGAAATTACTGTTTGAAATGGGAGGACCGTAATACAAGCGACGACTATTTTTACTGTCATTGTCAAATATTGAATAAAATTAAATAGTATTAGTAGTTTTTGTCTTTTGGGATGCAAGCCAAACTGATATTGCAGAAAGAAATTGAGGAAGGGAACTCTATTGATAGATAGGCCTGACATCGGGGAGAAATCACTCTCCAATCATCTGAAATTATGAAAACCACCACCTCTCAGCAGCCAAAGAAAAAAAAGGTTAAAAAAATCAAGGAATAAATAACCAGACAAAGAAACTGAAAGCTCAAACTATCAAAAATTAGATGAGATAGCAAACAAATCTACCTGGCGAGACCAGCCATATGACCTGTTTTGGCAGGTATAATCGCATCAGAAATGCGTCAGCGCTTACCACAATCCTGACGCCATCTGCTACAGCGGAAATAAAGTGTATCACTCGTTGTAAAGTTAAACACATTGTGGACAATGAATCAGGTCAACATCAATATGACAATTTTCAGCACTTTAATTGCAATCTCCTCAATCAATAGCGTCCGTTTGTTCTTCAAACGAGAAGAAGAGGACATATTAAAAAGAGCAATGATAAATATGTTTAAACATTTAGTGTATATATTATGTATCAAAGCATTTCTTTTTGTTCAAAATAAATTTTTAAATACAAGGTTTTGAGATTTGAAGTGTATATTTACAAACTCTCCTTTTCTATATTTCAAACCAACGTTACTTAATACAAGGGCAAAATGTTCATTCATGCAACTTTTTAAATAAAAATAAAGATAAATATTTTACACTTACATTAATAAATGGACGAAGCACACAACAAATATAAGCTAGTACTGTGGTAAAAAACTGGATATTGTTGTTTCTGGAACTCAGGAAACAAGGTACTAGATTTAAACGAATCACTAGTTGCTAAATTATTTTGTTGTGATTGCGGATCACCATTCTCATTTCTTGTGTTCTGCTTTGACAGCTTTCCGCGAATATTTTCAGTAACATAATAAGCTATGCCTGTAATTTAACATATTTCTATGGGCTGTATGGTCTAAATGTCGTTCTTTAACTCTTTCAATGTGTATGTGATGCACCATATTCAGTACGTCTTCCACCACTTACGGTTTCTTTACTTTCTCTTCTTCCGTTTCGCGTTTCATCGTCTAATTAACTCTTTTAATCACTTTTAGTAGGAATGAAAAACTCCCGATAGAGTAATTCCTCCGACATTTTCAAGACCGTTCTACTCGTTTGGCTACTGGACGATCCACAAGCTACTCGGTACATGGCTAGTTTACAATCTATAATCATCAAAAAGCCGGCGGCGTTGGCGCGTAAAAGTACACGGGGCGTGTTTACAAGCTACAAGCCGGCGAGTAAGAAGCCGGCGAGTTGGCGAGTGCGCTAGTTGTCAAGTACACAAACATTCCACTCGCTCAGTAGCCAAGTAGCTGGCACGTGGAAATATACTGTTTTAGTTGATTCGTAGTGGTTTCCTGTTGACAAAATGAAGTGGAATGCGAATAACATTTCGTTGTTTTTACAACTGTATAAACAGTTTCCGGCATTGTGGAACATTAAAGATAAAAATTACTGCAACAAATCGTTGAGGGATACGGTGTTTAAACAACTAATGTCTGAACTGGAAGGAAATCAGTTGTTGGGGCAAATGGATAATAAGCAACTTAAGGCAAAAATTAAGTCCATTAAAGATGTCTACAGAACGGAGTTAAATAAAATTGAGAAAAGTAAAAAGAGTGGATGTGGGGTAGATGACGTTTATGTGCCAAAACTAACCTGGTTCAACGAAGCATGTTTCCTGAGTGAGGTTTTGGCAACAAGAAAGCAGTCAATCAAATTTGGTAAGTAAATGTATTTACATTTTATTTTTAAATTTGATTACAAAAAATATTTTAAATACATTCTTTAAGGCCTTTTAGTCCCAAGTTTCTCCCATTGCCAGGGGTAGAGGATTTTCTTCAGTGAAATATTTCATGAACTGTTGTCTGATCTGTATTGCTGTTCTGTTTGGATTGTTGCTGCCCAGTGAGGTCACTGGTCGTAAGGTGTTGGCATGTAACCTCCACTGACCAGGTGTTACTTCTCCTGTGTTAAAATCTTCTCTGTCCAGTGCATTTTGTGGCATATAGTGGCCTGGGGAAGTCTTTCGCAACCAGTTATGCAAACTGCAAGCAGCCAAAATAACTCTATCGATGGTGTCGGGTTTCAGCTCAATTGCTTTTGAGAACACTCGAAAACGCCAGGCAATTATGCCAAAAGCATTCTCTGAAACTCTCCTGGCACGGGATGTGCGATAATTTTCTCTTCATCACTTAATCCATGTTTACTGAAAGGCTTCATAAGATCGGGTCTTAGAGGGAAAAGCATCATCTCCGATAATAACATGGTCCTCAGGAAACCCAATTGCTTTATTTTCCATTGCAATGTTCAGAGAACTATTTCTGAACACTGCACTGTCATTGGCTCTTCCATTTCCTCCTACATCAACGTAAGTGAAGCAATAATCAGCATCCACCATACAAAATAGTATAGTATGATGCTGTAGGTTTTCTTATAGTTGTAGTATACTGAACCTGAACCAGGAGGTCTTTTAATAAGAACATGTTTACCATCAATCGCTCCACAGCATCTAGGGAAATTCCAACGTTGGAGGAAAACCTTTTCAATTTTTTTCCACTCTTCAACAGTTGTGGGTACCTGAAAATGAAATATAGTTTATAACAACTTTTTGATACGGTATTAGTCAGTCAGTGACGGTTTTTAATTTCCTTCTTTGTAATAGCTAATTATATATTTGTATTATATTAAGGTTTGCTTTTACATTGGGGAATTTTGATTCAGAGGCTAATTACAAATTTTCATGAAAATCAATGCTACTCTAAAACATTAGGAGGTACAGTAGAAATGAGGCTCAAGTACGAATTATAGCATGTTCTTGCCTACATTACTACGAATTATAGAGAGTTACGACGAACTGAGCCCATCTGGGCAGCGAAATTACTACGAAATAAGGAGGGGACCGTAATACAGTTTTTTACTGTCATTGACTGGACTATAAATAATGAATAAAAATTAAATAAAATTATTAGTAGTTTTGTCCTTTTTAGGATGCAAGCCAAACTGATATTGCAGAAAAAGATGAGGGAAGGGAACTCTATTGACCAAGATGAGCCTGACATCGGGGGAGAAATCACTCCTCAATCATCTGAAATTATGAAGCCACCTGAGCAGCCGAAAAAAAGGTTAAAAAAAAATAAGATAGTATACCAGACAAAGAAATAGCTCAAGCTATCCAAAAATTAGATGAGATAGCAAACAAATCTACTGAGGACAAGCCATATGACCTGTTTGGCAGGTATGTCGCATCAGAAATGCGTCAGCTACCTAATCGGGCAGCCATCCTGCTACAGCAGGAGATACAAAATTGTATCACTCGTTGTAAGTTAAACACATTGGACAATGAATCAGTTCAACATCAATATGACAATTTTCCTTCATTGCAATCTCCTCAGTCAATAGCGTCCGTTTGTTCTTCAAACGAGGAAGAGGACATATTAAAAGGAGCAATGATAAATACGTTTGCAAACATTTAATTAATATATTATGTATCAAAAGCATTTCATTTTGTTCAAAATAAATTTTTAAATACAAGTTTTGAGATTGAGAAGTGTATATTTATCATCCTTTTCTATATTTCAAACCAACGTTAATTAATACAAGGGCAAAATGTTCATTCATGCAACTTTTGAAAATAAAAATAAGATAAAATATTTACACTTACATTAATAAATGGACGAAGCACGCAACAAATCTCCGTAAGTACATGTGGTAAGAACCTGGATATTGTTGTTTCTGGAACTCGAAACAGGTACTCCAAAGATTTAAACGAATCACCAGTTGCTAAATATCGTAAAGTTATTTCTAATTTTGTGGTTACTGGAATCGCCATTCTCATTGTCGTGTCCCTGCTTTGACAACTTTCCGCGAACCATTTCAGTAGCTCATCAAACTGTTCACCTGTAATTCTTAACATATTTCTATAGGCTGTATGGTCTTCGTTCTTCAGCTCTTTCAGTAATGTATGTGATGCACCATATTCAGTACGTCTTCCTACCCACGGTTTCACCCACACTTTCCTCTTCTTCCGTTTCGCGTTTTGTCGTCTAATTAACTCTTTTTTAATCACTTTTGATAGAACTAAAACTCCCGATAGAACTAATTCCTCCGACATTTTCAAGACCGTTCTACTCGTTGCTTCTGGACAATCCACAAGCTACTGTCAGTACACTTGGCTAGTTTACAATCTAAATCGCTCAAAAGCCGGCGAGTGGCGTGTAAAGTCACCGGCAGAGTCAACTTTTTCAAGAGCTTTTTTAAAAGCAGCTTTTAAGCGAGTGCGGTGAGTACACTGGGCTAGTTTACGAGCTGCTTGTAAAAAAGCCGGCTTGTAGCTTGTAAACTCGCCCCGTGTACTTGACCCTATAGGGTGCGAGCTCTAGACACTTGTCCTCCCGTTACGTTTGATGAAAGGTTACACTAGAAAAGAGGATGCGCCTATATATAAATATTGAAAATCGCCAGATTTGGCGAAATTGAATATCATTTCCTTTTATTTTAAAAGTCTTTTCACTCTTTTGTCCCGAAGATTTCACGGCTCGATCATTTAAGAGGCCCTTAGATAGAAATCGAAACTCAAAAATGATGAAAGCGCACTCTTCTGGGAGGGGGGATTGGGCGTGTCCAAAGGAACGGTGAAGTACTCATATCGTACTGGTCGTAATGATCGAAGGTAAATAGTTCCTTCATAAAAGATGAATTATATGCCATTTTTTTAAAATTTCCATTATTTTCTCGATTTTGAAATAAACCTTTTTGTTATGCTACTATTTTTCCAAATTTTCGCTTACTTTATTCAACTTTCTGATGATTATTTTCTGACAGCTGTCATGATGAAAGAAAATGACATCACTTTTTGAATCATCCCCTTTTTCACGTTTAGGGATGGCTTCTGTTTGTTCCCAACCGTTTGAAACACTAAAACCCCTCTCCACCCCCTTCTGCGTTTGTTCAAAACTAAAGATAAGGAGAGGTTTTGCTTTCTTCTCGATTGGTGGGGTTCCAGTTTGACTTGTACAGTCTGTGACAACGTTTATATGAAACCAACTGACCCCTCTTTTATTGCTCTCTTCCCCCATCGTTCAAGTCTGTAAAGGACTAAAGACTCAAGATTCCAAGTTCAAAAAAGGTCATGAATACAAAGCTGTACTCTCAAGTGTCATTCTCGCTGTCCGATCTCGACTCAGAACAGGGATGGCCAAACCAAATGACCTTGAAAGCCACTTCGGAAAAAATTATATCCTGCGGGCTGCATATAAAGATTATATATCTTAATATTAGATTTAAACCCATTACAAACTCTTAGAGCGAAATTTTAAAAAAAATGGAATGAATTATTATTGGTTTTATTATTTTTCATCTATACAAGCATAGATAATTTAATAATAATAATGCAATGAATCTGCCGCGTTGCGTGGTTAGACATTCTTCACTACAACACGGTTGAATGAAATAACAATAAATTTTTATTAACTTTAAAGATAAAAGATTAAATGAGCAATTAAGAGGTAAGCTTCCAAAAACTACAACACATGGTAAAAACAGGCACGCTACAAGAATAACAGATCAATTCAGTTCAGTTTTGGAGTCGTTTTGTTGAGCTGTAAGGTCGCTGCAAATCAATTATCTTTTTTTCACACAAACTGTCGAAGTCTAGGTCTATTGAGATTAAATGCAATCACATTACGTATTCTGAGTTTAATTTGTTTTTGTATCCACTCACATTGAAAAATATATTTCACTTAAACATAATTTTCTGAATGGCATTAAAATGTTTATAGCAGTGTGAGATGTACTGTGTATTTTACCCGAGATAGTTTGTAATATAAAAGTTAGGAGCTGTTCTTGTTTAAATTTAGATTTCAACATCAAATGTGTTGATACGCCGATAAGTTCTTTCCTCTCCTTCATTTTACGTGTGTTTTTTTTCCACAAATGGAAAAAGGTGCATTTTCTATTAGAAAACAATTTAGTTTTGTTAGACATTGTGCTGACGAGTATAAAATTATCTCGTGGAACCCAAGGTAGTAAAAACAATAGAATATTCACAATCTAATAGAAAGTATATAGAAACAAAGATAAAATGTGTGTTTTAATATTCTTCTGTTATATTATAATAAAAATTAAAAAGATGTTGCAAAATAAAGTTATTACACATAAATAAAATTTTCAGTTATAATGAATAAGATGCGCTTTAAATCAGTGTTTAAAAACTGTGGGGCGCGCCCCCTGGGGGCGCGCGATGACCTTACGAGAGGGGCGCGAGCATATCGAAAATAAAAGATTTAAAAAATAATTAGTTTACTGGAATGAATTAAAACAAAATACTTTCAGACATAATAAAAAATGCACTTTTACTCAGATATAATTTATAGGCGCGCTCGCAATATAAGTCAGCAAAAATAAAACTTCTTCAATACCTAATTAGCTATCTTTGATCCCATAACGAGATAAAAAAATTTTTTATTTGATGTGCTGTAATCCCATGATGAGAGATTTTTTTATTACGCTTTTTTTTAACCTAACATACTACCCTTTCAGAGGAAAAACAGATCCCAGACCCAGAATCGAAAAAATTTAGGAACATAAAAAATTCATCACTGTCATTATTTTTGAAATACTGCACGTTATAGCTGTAATCTGTTTGACCTTCTAAGTTATTGGTACAGTTAGTTATGACCCCTCTTTTATGTGTTCTCTGTGGTGCTTTTTTCCATGCAAAAGAATTTTATGATATTTGGAAAACCACGGAAGAGACACACACACACACACAAGCACATGAAGGATTACTTGGCCAAGACATATTTTTATAAATATTCTGAACGTATAAAACATAACGAAAAACGTTTCACACAATTTTTTAGCAGTAACATACATATCATCATAATGAATATACTTTTTACCTGGAAGTGGTCGCGCGGGACACACAGATTACGAAATCGTTAATTCTGGCAAAACTGTTTATTTATTACCAAACAAAAATTGAAAAGTCCTTGAAAGTAGGTAAGTAAACTTTCTCTTAGCTAAGTTATTCACTGGAATCATGATTTGTATCGTGTACAATAAAATAATTATTAAAAAAAAGGATTGGGGTGACTCAATAACCCCGACCGTATCGAGTGCACGCCTGCTCCCGGGTTAAAACACGTTGAAGTCTTTTCGCTTTAAATATTAAAAATAATACAATTATTCTTCATCGATATTTTATATTATTGATCATTATTTAACATCAGTGGCGCACACAAGGGGGGGGTCCGGACCCCCCAAAGCCCTTGATTTTTTTCCGATTGATTATAATTCTAAGTTTATAGTACGCAAAATTTAGTTATGTTTTTGTTATTAATGATTAATTTTATTAATTAATGCTAATTATTTATTCAAGAATTAGTTTTTTACTGTGTTTTGGTCCCGAAAATCGACAAAATCAAAAGGAACCTGATACAAGATTGGTGAACTTTCGACCCTGGACCCCCTTGAAAAATTCCTGTGTGCGCTACTGTTTAACATCAATTGTAAATGCTAATTCTGTGAGGCTTAAAATTACAATTCGCTTAAAACTAATTATAATTTGAGCAACGATTTTAAAAAAATCATTTTACGTTTTTGTAGACATTGTCGAGCACTTGGCTTTGCTTTCCTTACAATTCAGCTATTATATCAATAATGTTTTATTTTCTTATAAATGAACTCGTGCAAAGAGCGGGCACTTCAGCCGGTATACTTTTAATGTATCAGTGCTGCACAGAATATTTTATATAATTAATTATTACTAAATTAAGAACAAATTTAATAAGTATTAATGACGTCCATGAGCTTGTCTTGGAAAGCAAAGTTTTTATAAGGAATGCTTATGATTAGAAATTGACCCTCTGAGTTCTTTTTCTATATTTAGCAGATATCTATTATTTGTCTTCTAAGCAGCTATCATATTTTGCAATATGTTCAATTTAAAAATTAGAGAAAGGAAAAATAACATAATAATTATCCTATTATTTTATTTGTTTATACGTATTTTTGCTTAAAAATAGTATACAAAATTTAATGCTTATGTTACTAATTTGTATGGTTCATAATTAAGATCGCCTATTGTAGCTTTAGCGTCAAAGTGCATTATTATTGCATTCAGTACATTAATTATGTATAAAGGGGGCGCGAAAAAAATTGTGATCGAAAAGGGGGGCGCCAGTATTGAAAGTTTGAGAAGCACTGGCTTTAAATATTTGAAAATATACAAATTTCATAAAGAACGTGAGTCCGCGTTTTGCATATATATTTACAAGTATCTTTTCATTTTTTTATTTTGACTCGTGAAACCCCAGGGTTCCGTGGAGCACAGTTTGAATGGAGGAACCCTACGAACTACAAGGAATTTGGGGGGAACGCCATTCCATTATTAGAAAAATATATCCTGAAACAATATTTAAATTTAATTAACTTGTTATTGGTACTTTATAGATTGTAAAAAGTATTATATTTTTGTGTTACAAGAAAAATTCATACTATTTTAATATAATTCACGCATTAATAATAAACTAGTCCAGATGTCACCTATAGGTGACATCTGGATACCCCCATCTCGACCTGGGTATACCCATGTATTATACTTAGTAATTTTGGATATGTTTGCATTTTTTTTTGCACTCAATCGCAAATTATTTGCAATTGAGTCTATGCAAATTTATTTGCAGTCGCATTTTATATTTTGTGTCTAATTTGTTTTCACACCTTCATTTTGTTTCCCCATACGTTGAGAAACACATTGTTCTGATTGGTATTAAAACTTTTAGAGCTGTGTGAAAAATCCTGTGCATTCTGCATGTATTTATAACCTGAAACTAAGGAGCCATTTTTGCTTAATTTTAGATTTTAACGTCAAATCTGTTGAAGGGCCAATAAGTTGTGTCCTCTTCTTCATTGGCAAAATTTCTCATTTATCTTTTTTTATATTATAATAAAAATTCAAACCCCAATTTTGATAAAATAATAATAATAAACTAAAGGGTAAGTGGCACACACCTCTTCCCTCAACCTCTCAAGATGATTTGTGGCTAGATAGCTATTTAGAATCCTACCTTGCTGCACAGGCACTATACATTTACAACTACCCAGGTTTGGCCGGTAATTGAACCCAGGCCGTACGGTACAGCAGTTGGCGTCACTAACCACTATACCGTATAGGCGGCAAAAACTTTACAAAAAAGCATCAAAGCCTAGATTTTTTTATAAAAAATTATAATACATTTACACATAATTCAGTAAAATTGAAAAATTGTTTAATAAAATAAATGTTTATATTTGTTGCGTTAGTTAGGTGATTATGAAAATGATAAGCAAATTTCCAGGTCAAATATTCAAAAATAAAATTATATCAATACATAAAGCCCATTATTACATTAATTGAAACTGATTGACTAATATTACCGTTTATTCAAACATTCAATAAAAAAAAATGTGTGAAAATCTTCATTCATGTTGTCTTTGATGTAAACTGAAGTTAAGGGGTCATAGGACCCTTAACAGATATCCGTGCACTCGAAGAAAACATCCTTCTTCTAACCAGTGTAACTTAGCAATAAAACAAAACAATATTTTGAAATTTTTACCACATAATAATCATATATATTTACATTATTTCTCAAATTTTCAGAAAATTTGAGAAAAAATTAAAAAAGTTATTAAGAAATAAACTTTGGTCAATTTTTTAAAAATATGAAAATTAGCATTTTACAGCGCGCAGAAATCTGAAGAGCAGAATTGATCAAAATTCACAAAATTAATTTTATTTGATATAAAAATGTTCCTTTTTGAACTTATACACACTTTTAAAGCATTTAGAGAACAAAAATATTTTTAAAATACAATTATGAAGAAAATTTTAAAATTTTATGAAAAAATTCAATTAAAACACAAATAAAAAAAAATTATACAAAAATTTGTTTAAAATTTTTTGTATATAAGTTATAAAAAACCTTATTTTGAACATGATTAGGAAATTTCATATTGATATGATAAATAGTTTTTGAAAAATTCTGCGCGCAAGGCAAAATTTTTCATTTTGAGAAAAATGAAGTTAAAGATAAAAAATAACAAAAAAGAAAATTAAACATACCAGTATGCTTTAAAAAGTCCCAGCAGCATAAATATTGTCCTCTGCAAGCTTGCATTGCTCAATTTGTTTGAGTATTTTAAGTGTTTTAGCTTTACGAGCTTAAAAGGAGGTTTTAGAAGCTTGTCTCTTAGCCGTTGACTTGCGCACTTTGTCAATATTTACACAATTTAAAACACATTTGTTTTATTTATTTTTAAATTCAAAGCACGCATCAGATCAATTCTGTTCTTACTTCCATCATTGTATTCACATGCAGCTGCAAATGCAGTATTTTTGTGACATTAATTCCTGATAAAATCAATTTCGGGCTATACTTCCAAATCAGTAAATTCAATGACTCATTAGCATTTTGAGTTTTCCCCCCTAAACACCTTCTTAACAATTTCAAGTGTGATTAATCTTTAAAAACAGGTTTAATCACTTCAGAAACTGCTTTTGGTAAGGTGTTCTTGTGAGAAAATTCATTCACTGTATTGTTGTGAACCGAAACATTGTACTTACACCAGCTATTTTTGCCTTTTGGATAAAACCAATGTTTTGGCTCATCATCTGTGCTGGATGTATGAGCCCACACAGCTAGACAGCTTGCCTCATCTCATTCACATTATGGGAGTTGGCACGAATAGCATTGCCATAAAAAGTCGTCAATTTGCTTATAATAGCATCGGTTAGGCGACCTTTCCCACCAATTGCTTTCCCATTGAAACTTCTTTTCCCCCAGTAAAGCTTTCAACTTCCGCAAGCAGTTACCCATTTGCTTTTAGACATAGCCACCACACTCTATTTTTACAATGGGAACACTATCCCCATATGGTACTTTTTCAGCAATAGACAAAAATGTCTTTGAGTCACCATCACCTATGTATCGTTGATACTTTAATCCATGTTTTTGTTCTGATCGGAGAAAAATTTTCTGCATTCCGCAAACTTCCATTTTTCCAGCAGATCCGCTATGGTTTTTCTGCAGAAAATGAGATGTTTAGCCAAAAAAGCACTATATTTTGGTCCAAGCTTTGACCCTTTATCGGAGTCACATCCTTTGCAATAAGAGGACATGATTTCCATGTCGAGAACTTTCCACCAGTCAGCTCCAATCAATGCACAGACTCAATAAGGGTGAAGTATGCCCACGGGTCTTCCAGGTCCCATCACCGTTAACTACAACAGAATTTACGGTGCGATCAATAATTTTTCCTCAGCAGCAACTTTCTTCATCGATGCATTTGCAAGCGCTTCACTTATATCAGCTATCTTTGTATTTATTTTGTCGTAAGCTTTCTGAGACACTGGATTTGGCAAACACATCCAGATGAACATGATCAAAACGTTGGGAAGGTTCTTGAAATGATGAAAGAGGTGATCTAGTATGACGATGAATTTTGGATTTTTGGCAAGCTAGGCAGTGTCTTGCCCACTTAGCTACATCTGATGAGATTGATGGTCAAACAAAACGCTGCTTCATCAAATGCACTGATCGACGTATGCCAGGATGGGATAAATTATGCATAGCAGAGAAAACATCTTGGCGATGCTGTTTTGGGATGTAGGGTCTGGCTGTGCCCGTTGATAGATCACACATAATTTCAGTAGACGAATTGGGAAAAGTTACCTTTTTGAGTTCCAAGGAAGTTCCAAATGCTATTAGGGTGTGAAGCTCCTGATCAGTCTGTTGTGTCTCAGCAATACAGTCATAGTCAATTTGACTTGGGAAGGTGATTGCAGAAACACGAGAGAGAACATCAGCAGCAATATTGTCAGATCCTGGAATGTGTACAATATTTGTGGTGAACTGAGAGATGAAATCCAGCTATCATTTGACCCATTTGTTCCATAATAGCGTTGGCATCAAATGTGTTTGTTTCCTTCTTGTTCTGAGCCACTGCCGAAGCATAGGTTTTTGGTTGTTGGTGCGGTGTGGCTTTCTGGGCGCGCGCCTTGGCTTTCTCCGTCCAGATGTTGTTGTTAGGTTTGTTTTTATGTTGTTTTTTGTTAACAGGGTTGCTGGGGCATCCTGAAAAATTTGCCGGATGAGGTCCTCCGCAGTTTGCACATTTGGCTGGGGACTTTATTGATTTTTTGCATTCTGCGGTGAGATGGCCGCCGCTGCATTTCAAACATTTAGGCGCTCTATTACAGAGACGGGAGTGGTGGTAAAACTCCTGACAGCGATAACACTGAGGAGGCATTGAAGATCCCTTCAAAGGTTCGACCACGACTCGGAAAAACCCTATGTTTGTAACATGAAAAATTTCCTTATTTTCTTGTGTGCGCTTAAGGACTACCAAGAAAAGTGGCATGTTTGTATTATTTTTTCTATTCCTAAGAATAGAAATATGGTCGGCTTCGAAACCAAAACCTTTAAGTTCTGTGGCTATCTCTTTCTGATCATAGTCAGTTGGTAGCCCTCTGATAACAGCCTTGAGCTGTTTATTGTCGGCCATCTCAAAAGTGTGTGACCTCATTTTCTTCTGTGCAAGATATGACTGAAGCTTTCGGTGCTCAAGGTAGGTTTTTGGGAAAACACGAAGTTTTCCATTCTCGAAACGCCCCTCGAGTGTGGTACCTAAATATTCGCTCAATGTGTTGAGCAATCTGGTTGTATTATTGCTTGCATCGATGACGATGGAAGCAATTTTCTTTTTTCGAGAAACGACGGAAAATCCTTCGTCCTCTGAGTCAGTGAGAGGTTTCCTTGCCATTGGTAGAATCGCCCGCTAGGGGCAGGGGGGTTACCTTCGTTTTTCTGTGTCGAATTGCTACAAATGTCCTTGCTACATGAAAAAGGCCAAGAATATAACCTAGATCATAAACACTAGCTCGAAATAAGTTGGATAAAAAACAATTCGACTGGGGGAAAACGCTTTGATAAAAGGGGTCGCAGTCTAGGGCAAAAAAACTGCGTGTGGAGTCTACGAAGACAAGAAGCAGAATGTTTTTGCCTGATTGGTTCATAAATAAATTAGATGGAACGGGGGCGACGGCGCGACAGCGCCTTTACCCAGAAGGATGGGCGAAAAAGTAAAACCATGACTGAATAAGGATCTAATCAAGAATACTCCCCGTCAGAACGGGGAGGACGTACCCCGAAACTCGAAACGCTCTAACGAAACAAAGCGCCGGCGGGGGGAGGGGAAGAACGCAGGAAGGAAACCGGGACGGCCGAAAGCAGTAAATCAAAGCAGTGACTAAGCACACAAGAACCCAGTGTTCATAATGCAGTGCAGGGCAGCAAAGGAAATGTTGTAAAGAGAGTGTGAAAACGTGTTTTTGTTGGATTATGTGTTTGAGCGGTCACTCGCGTGGCAAGTGTAGATCGGAATGCTAACAAAGTCCGAAAAGAACGAAGAGCGTTTCTGTATTCCCGATTACGTCGGGGTCAAAAATAGTACAAATAATAAAATATTTAATGAAGAAATTAAAAATATTAGCATTCCAGCTAAAAAAACCTGAGAGAATTATTTAAACTAAAACAGATGAATTTTAATTTAAAGTCTAGACTGTAATAAGGACAGCATATCTCCCCACTGAGACATCATCTGGGCCATTTTTGTCATAACTTCTTTGGCATCCAGTGAGTTGTTACTTGATCCTTTAACAATTTCCGCAAAGGAAGGTTTTGTTTGTTTAGAATTTTGCTTACGCGCAGCCGCACGCTCTTGCTAGACATTTTTCGTCGCTTTTGTCTTTGTTGTTGATTGGGTTTTTGGGGCAACCCGAGAAGTTTGCAGGGTGCGGACCGCTGCAATTGGCACACTTAGCCGGGGCCTTGGCTGACTTTGTGCATTCAGAGGTGAGATGGCCTCCTGAGCATTTCAAACACTTCGGTGCTCTAGTGCAATACCGAGAGTGATGAAAGAATTCCTGGCATCTATAGCACTGTGGGGGCAAGGTGGATTTATTGAGCGGCTCAACCGAAACTCTAAAAAATCCAATATTTTTTATGTTGAAAATACCCTTATTTTCAGGGTTTCTGAGGAGGGTTACCAAAAATAAAGGCATGTTAGTATTTGTTTTCCTGTTTCTCAACAAGGAAATATGGTTGGGCTTAAAGCCAAGTGTGTGTAACTCTGACATGAGTTCTTCTTGATTGTAGTCGGTGGGTAACCCTCTCAAAACAACTTTAAGTTGCTTATTGTGGGCCATCTCAAATGTATGCGACCGCATTTTTTTGTCCGAGACAAATTTCTGAATGATTCGGTGCTCTTCGGCAGAAGTTGGGAAAACTCGGAGTTTCCCGTTCTCAAAGCGCCCCTGGAGTGATGTATTATTACATAAGTTCCCTATCTGATCTCGGTTGCATTGCTCTGTGCATCAATCACGATGGGAGCAATGCGTTTTCCATTTCGGCCTACCGAAGTAAAGCCGTTGTCTTTCTGATTCAATTCGGGAGCGCTCTCAGCGGCTTTCGCAGCCGGGCTGCTTGGCACGATCACCGACTTAGCTGATTTAGCTGAATTGACCTCTACCGAGCTCTCTTCGGCTGACGATTCCCCTTCCTCCATAGAAGACACGTCTTCAATATGGCGAGGGGAGGTGGATGTGCGTGGGAGCTTTCGCTCCGACTTCGCCTGCTTCTTCGACGGAACGTCTTTCTGAGGCGATGCGGGCTGGCGTTTCGCTTGAAGCCGCTTCTGCTGCGAAGCGGGTGAGGCTGCAGTGGGGGCGCGCTTAGAAAGCTCAACCTCCCTGATGTATTTTTTGAACTCCACATTTTGGAGTCGAATTGACCTGCGTGAGTATTTCAATGCTGCCCATTGTACTAAATTCACAAGCCTAAGTCTCTCAGGTGTGTTTGCAACTTCGGTGTCGACGTCTTCGAGGGTGTAGAGTATCTCATCGAGAATACCGCACAAATCCTCAGACTCGGTGCACGTGGTGCAATTATCAATGTAATCCGTAGCTGCCATTACATCAAAAGACAAAGGTTCAAGAGTGAATAAATCACTTACCTCGATTGATGAAGCCACATCTGTCCTGGAAGCGGACATATCCATAGTGTAATCCAATATCTGAAATAAAACGCAACGAGGAACAAATGAGAGGCACGAGGCCTAACACGAGCCGCGTGCAGAATCTAACTAAAAAATAATCGGAAAAATTTAAAAATTAATCCCTAGCAATAACCTCGATCGGTTATATTTGAAGGAACAAGGCCAAAAAGTGACACAGGATGAACGAAAAAGCGGATGCAAAAAGATCCAGAATGAACTCGGGGCGAACGCTTGGAAAAAAGGGTCGCAGTCGAGGGCAGAAAAACTGCGTCTGAACTCTACCAAGACAGGAAGAAGAATCACCGCCTGATTGGTTCGAAACGAAAATTAGATTTAACGGGTGCCAGCGAAATGAATCGCTTATACCCAAATTCGCGGAGAGAAAGTAGCAATGAAAATCAATATCTGAATACACTCCCCGCAGAAGGAGGGGATGGAGGAAGAAGCGGCCAGACGAAAACGAGACAAATAGTACGTTACGCGGGCAGGAATGGAGGAGCGCAAGGAAGGGGGGGGGCTTAACAGCCCCAAAAACGCGTTCGAGGAGCACCAAAACGCAAATGGAGATTTTTTTTTTTTTTTGCAGCTGGTATGAAAAGAGAATGGAGACTGCAAGACAGAACTTGCAGCCGGAACGATGTGGAACTTGAAGCAGGAGCCAGCTTTAATCACTGATCCCATTTCTGATGTAGGCAAATGCATTTAAATGTTGTTTAAGTGTAGCAATTAAGTATTATTGTTGTAATTACGGCGGTTTTAAGGGCAGATTCCATTTTGTCGTTTTGTAAGCAAAATTTATTTTAGCGTGAGGATACGTGAATAGTGTTTGTGCTTTAATTACTGGGTTGTCATGATTTTGAATAGAAGTAAAAACATTTCTAGAAGTTCTAGTGATGTAATTATCTATCGGCTCCATGTGTAAGTCGTGATGAATGACACTATTTCTAACGTACCAAGGTGCGTTAGCAATGATTCTAAGAATTTTGTTTTGAATAATTTGAATGCGTTTTGTGTGGGTCGGGGCCACGGCCCCCCAAATGGGGGACCCATACGTTATTGTTGGACGCAAAATTTGCTTGAACACTATAACTTTATTTTCAAGGGAGAGAGGAGAGCTTCTCCCAATAAGGGAGATAGCTAACGCTATTCTACCCCAGAATTTGTTTGAAAGATAGTCAATATGATTCTTGTAAGTTAGGCGACTATCGAGATATAAGCCCAAGTAACGAACGACCGGGACCCACAGAATGTTGTCATCGAAAAGAGTGAGTTCAGTTTGGGGGTCAATGACGCCCCATTTCCTGAAAACAATGGCTTGTGTTTTTCTACATTAATAGCTATTCTCCAATCTGTCAACCATTTCTCTAGTTTGACGAGGAATTGTTGCATAGTTTTAATTGTGTACTTGAGATTGACACCCTGGGTGAGCGTCGCCGAGTCATCTGCGAAAAGACATGTACTGATCGTGTGGTGCTCTGGAAAGTCATATGTGAATATGTTGTAAAGAAACGGGGATAGTACCGAACCCTGCGGGGTACCACTTTGACAAAAACCCGTTTCAGAGAATGTGTTATTTACACGAACCCGGAAGGTTCTGTTGTGTAAATAATTGTGAATAATTTTAATTAAATAAGCAGGTAATTTGAGTTTTATCATTTTGTAAGTGAGGCCATCATGCCACATTTTGTCGAATGCCCTTTTGACATCCAAAAAGACTCGAAAACGAACGAAAATTAGATCTAACGGGTGCCAGCGAAATGAATCGCATATACCCAGATTCGCAGAGAAAAAGTAGCAATGAAAATCAATATCTGAATACACTCCCCCGCAGGGGGGGAGGATGGAGGAAGAAGCGGCCAGACGAAAACGAGACAAATGTACGTTACGCGGGCAGGAATGGAGGAGCGCAAGGACTCCCACT